>JARYHS010013630.1:282913994-283018982 GCA_031002005.1 Vandiemenella viatica | reverse complement strand
CCCCACAAGTAAATTAACAGAATTGTTTGGTCTGACGATCACAGGTTAATATGGAATTAAAGAGAATGTTAACGCCAATTTTCAGGAAATTAATGAGCATGTGACTTACCTATTTCCACATATTAGTTATTTGTATCTTTACTTAAGCAATATTCAGGTTTGGCATTCGTCGATCTTGAAAGACTTTTGGCATTTAGTAAATTGTGCCTTCAAAAGGCCACTGCCGAATTCCTTCCCATTCCTTGCCCCCATCCTTTCCCGTCTCTAAAGACCTCGCTGTTAGAGAGACGTTAAGCAGATAAAAAAAAAAAAAGTAAATTGTGTTTCTACATTAGAAAGAATCCAGAAGCCTGGAATGGACAATGTAATCAATGGTTGGGAAGGATGTACAACGTCGAGCAGCGAGACACGACGATAGATGCTTCTCGATGCATGCTGATTTAGATTCTTGCACAATAATATCTTGTTCTATTTTTTTTTTTTTTTTACTTATGGCTTTACGCCTCGTCGACGTCGAGGTCATTAGAGGCGGGATGGGATTGGGGACAAGGGACGGGCCTTTTGTAGGAAGCATGCCGCCTTTGCCTGGACTGATTTAGGGAAACCATGGAAAACCCAAATCTGTATGCCCGGACGGGGATTCGAACCGGCGTCGTCTCAAATGCGAGGCCAGAACGTTAAGCGTTCACCCACCACGCTCGGTTTGTTCTATGAATGCCTTGCCGGAGTCCAGGCATAAGCAGTTTACTATGGGGGAGGCCGTTGCCTTCTTTATTGTAACAGTGGTTCGTAAGTGTTGACGACATTGGTAGCGTGTGTGTTTAGTAAGCGTATTGTTTGTGTCGATGATGAAAGATGAAAGGAGGGAGGAGACAGTGAAACCCCGTGCAGGTTCTTCATGCCTGTTATTCTGAAAGGCACCGGGGAGCCGCCAAACTTAAAAGTCGCCATCTGACGGATGAATTACAATCCACAGTATCGTATGCCCTCATTCTTTATACACTGCGGAGAAGTTTGTGATTTACCACAGGTCTTTGGTACACAATCAGATGATTAGGAATTGAGCACCATCACATCTCCTACCCTGCCGGCCAAGTCCTGATGAACATTTCTTCCACATGCAGGATTCGAACCAGCTAACACCGTGTCAGCCCCGGGCACCATCACTGTGCCGCAGCCCACGAGCCAACGGGGCGAGCACAATAATATGTAACAACAGTTAAAAGTTATTTTTAGTTGGCTAATGGCTGCATGTTTTACCGAGTGACCTAACTGTGACATCATGTACTGGAAATTGTGTATAGTTAGCCGGCATGTGGTACGCTATTATTTACATAAAGACTTAGACCTCTGCCGTTGAAACGCCATCAATATTTATACATAGGCGGAGTAGACGTTGCGGCAACAACACTGACGTCGAAATCTGACAAATGTAATATCGTGTTTAATGTATGTGACATGGTACCAACCTCTAATTTAAATAAACGCCGGACACGCACGCTCGCAGTCATTGAACTGGAGAAGGCACAGAGATTTTTTAAACTATTTCTTGACTTGCGCCATATTTTTCTCAATTTGACCTCTGACTTTCAAAGAAGAAGCGGTCAGGGCAGTGAATTCATTTATTGGAAAACTAATTTCATACTATACAAATTAATTATTGCAAAAATGATACGTAAAAGTTTTAAAATAAATGTGCATTTACTATTAATTAATAAAAAATTGTATTTGCCACCTTCGTAATTTTATCAGCTCTATTATATGCAAACAAGAGAATGAAAGTGTCTATTGAATTATAACAATAATGTGTCCTGGAAATTTTTAAAAAGTAAACTAAATTATTTTTATCTGGCACTTATTATGTTTGCTTTTGACAGTTTCTCAATCAGTGTGGATACTAATTCAAGGACTGTTTTGCAAATAAATATTTCCAAACATCAACCTCACTTACAGGACAGAATTTGCTTTAAGTAACATTTTCAGCTATGGGTGATAATGACAATGACGCGTTAAGTGTTACTGGAGTGTTTAAAAAATACTGAATTCTCTTAAAATATTTTCACTTAACGAAATTCTGTGCTTGAAATACGCGATGTCAGAGTTTTGGTGCTAGGAACGCCATGTCCCTTGTTCTATCTTAAATGTTATTAATTTTTCTGACGGATGACATGGAACTGCAAACACAACTACATTTTTGTTTTCGCTGTTTTTATTGGGTTTAGTAATTAGTGAACCTTTTTTCCCTCTCATATGTTATTTATGATCTAAACGTTTTTGTGGCGTTGTGAGTTGGTGAGACTATCCCTCGAGTCTTACGGCGACCGCATTCCCCTTTTGAGGCGTTATGCACTTTCTGAGTAGATGTAAATTATTTGACGAGTGAATGTCCCAGCAGAAATAGCCAATGCATCTGCTTTTGTTAACGTGAGGGCTTCATCAGCCAGCACGCGTTCGGAGGCTTTGCAGTGGGCGTTTGTGGCGATAGAGGAGCGGGTTGGTTGTGGGAGGGAATGCTTTATGCTATCTGCAGGGGAGGGAAGCGCCACTTAGCTTCGGAGCGAGTTTCTCAATCTAGCTGTCCGCCTACACAAGTGCTGCGTTTTCTTAGAGGTATCTCAACACTTCTTCTCTCATGATGCATCCCTCCCACCTCTCCTCCACAACAATTGTTTTTCGACGCCATGAAGTACATTACATTATAAGGATGTTTTCACACCCGAATCTCTAAAATAGGAGTTTGAGGTACCGTGAATTATACTGAAACAGCCATTTATAAAATACAAAAAATAGATTAAAAAACTGTTAGTTTTTTATCTTCTTTACTGGATTGTGTCGAACATGTAGGCCTACTAAAACACTTGGGGTGAAATAATCGCTCTAAGAAGTTTTAGTAGTTAATTTTTCCTGACAGTGTACTTTAATAAACTATCGTAATTTTAACAATTTCCATATCAATATCAAAGTACAGTTATGTGTTTTTATATATTTTTTGACGAAAATATAAAATTTAACGCGTACGTATTACTGAGGTTTCATTGGCTTCCCATCCACGAAAAATCGAGTTATTAACTCCTGCAAATTATCTACGAAATTTGATAAAGTGCACCTTTTCACATTACAAAGATTTGTCTATCATTTACTAAAACCACTTGTTTTTCTAACATGTGTAGTTTAGTAAGACTCACAGTAAATAAATGTTTACATTTTTGTGTTTCAGAAAATCTGACGATAACGTCCCAGGATTTCAAAATGGATTGAAGATATATAGTGAAGCAGTAGGAAAATATCTATGCTTCACAAGAGATTCAAACTAGTTGGAAGGTAAGAAACGTACATGAACATAAAACTTATAATTCATTCTTTTTCAAAAACAGTACAATGTATTCCGTTTAAAAAACTATGAACGCTTAATCTGCGCTGATAAACAACCACTTAAAGATCCTTTAAAGGTTAAAGTAACACGTGAAAATCGTTTCAGCTATCTAAAATGCAATAATACTGTTAGTCTTTTAAACAATAAGCACCACGACGGAATTAATGAATTACACTGTACTAAATTATTAAAACTATTTCCAGGTGTATTACACTGATTTAATCACCTTCTGTGGATATCTCAGATCAGTCCCATCGAGAAATAATTTCTAAGAGCAAGAGGCTTTATAGTAACTCAGCATGGCATTAATTTGATGCTCTAAGTAAATAGAAAGATAGGCCAATTACACTTCGTTCGTTTGAGAAAACATTTGTCTTCAGCACAACGTATTGGTCTGCTGATGTAGTGAAAATGGTTTTGATGGAGAACCGAATGTGGTTAGTCCTCTGCCACACCAACGCCTCTGAGTTTTCACTATTCGGAACGGACGGGTTAATCCATAAAGTCATGGGTGCGGGGAAAACATAATCTTTTTATTAAGTCATTTCAAACAGTGGCAAACGGGCGTTTATTATTTGGTGAAATATACACATTCTATGACTAAAATAAAAAAAAAATATAAAAACAGTAGTCGAATTCTTGCTGTATAAAATAAGAATTATAAACCGAGTGGGGCGGTGTAACGGTTAACGTTCTCGCCTCGCATTCGGGAGGACGGCGGTTCGAATCCCCGTCCGGGCATCCAGATTTGGGTTTTCCATGGTTTCCCCAAATCACTCCAGGCAAATGCCGGGATGCTTCCTTCAAAAGGCCATGGCCGAATTCCTTCCCATTCCTTGCCCCATCCTTGCCCCCCATCCTTTCCCGTCTCTAAAGACCTCGATGTTAAAAAGAGACGTAAAGCAGTTACAAAAAAAAAAAAAGAATTATAAATGGTATTGTAGAAAAGTTTATGATAAACTCGAAATAGTGCTCTTTTAACAAGATTCAAAGGAATACTGGGGTGAAGTGGCCACGCGTTAGCGGGTCACTTTAGAAAACATGTCACAAATACTACGCGACCCGGATACTATTTTTACCCTTCTTTCCGATTTTTTCCCATATTTTCCGGCAATTATTTCTTTCTTCGCTGAGAGGTTCCTCCTGTCTTCAGAGCAGGTGGTCTTGACCTTTGTACTCTGTTCCTGGAATCACTTGAATTTATCAATTTTAACCTGAAATTCTCTTCGGTTCTCTATCTCATCTGGATGTATCCCAACTTTTTCCATATCTTTTCTCGTTTCCTCAACCCATTTTGTTGCCAACTTTAATTTAGCGATTTAGTTGAAAATTGTTTTGTCAACCTAATGTCACTCATTCTCATAAGATGTCCGTAAAATTTCAACATTCTTTTGTGCATTGTGTCTATATTTTTCTGTGCATACGAATACAGATCTTCATTTTTCCTCTTCCATCAGATGCTGTCTTTTCAGTTTGCAGCTTCTAGCATTTTCTTTTGTTTTTACATTTTCTAAACGTTGGGACAGTGTACTGATTGACTTTATAAACACACAGTAGCGTAGCTAGGTTAACAAGGGCCCCGGCGCAAATGTATATATATTTATATATATTGGGGCGATTTTTTTTATTTTAGCTCTACCAAGTCGTGTTTGTTTTGCTGGCAAGGACTCCCTGAGCTTTTTGGGGCCCCCTCAGCTGACCTTGTTGACCCCCTAGGCTTGGGGACCCCGGTGCATGGCACCATCCCACCTGACCACACATGACGATTGCTTCGCATAGATAGCACTTTGTTAAAAGATTTGGTGTGTGGGAGGTAACGTGCTTTTTTGCTTATGTCCGCAGAAGAAATTCGTGAAGAAGTGGTGCGAGTTCAAGGAGCTGCTTCGAGGCGCGTACACGCAGTACCGGCTGGCGTCGAACGAGAGCCGCTACATGGGCTTCACGCACAAGGGCAGGCCGGTGCGCGGAGCGTGCAGCGCGCGGCACTCCAGGAGGCGCGAGTGCGGCTGCTGCAAGTCCTCCAAGGCCGCCTGCGAGGAGGCCTTCAAGTTCCTCAAAGAGGACAACGCCGTCAACATCGGCAAGCATAACGAGGCCATCGGCAAGAAGCACCCGCCTCACTTCCGGCACCACGGGCACAGGCGGGTGGGCGCCGCGCGCCGCCGCGACCGCTCCTGAGCCGGCGCACAGTAGCAGCTCGGCTTCTGTGTATCCGCTTCGCACCTCCCTCCACGGCGGTGGTGCTACCACACGTAGGCTGACATCTCACACGGCTGGCTACTAGTGTTTCTTTTTGTGAAATGTATTTTTACAAGTTCTCACGTTGCTGACAGTTGAACCGTTAAAAAAGAAGATTGAAAACGACGACGGAGAACTGTTCATAGTCAGTATGTTATGTGAAAGTTGGTGTGAAGTTGAATCGTCAGCGAGCGAGACTATTGCAGAGTCCACAACTACCTCCACTCGTGTGGCACCGCCGCTGGGATTGATATCGTTAGTTTTCATTGTTTCCGGATCTGATCGGCGAAACATCCGCAACATGCATTTTGTAGAATGGACACGAGTACGCGCAGACGCGAATGCCTTTTTGAACGCCGTTACGTTACCCTCCAATTAATTAACGCTCGCTGCTTCTTCATGGCTGTGCTTTTGACATAACTGAAGGAAGTTTAGTGCGGGAGCGAATGAGCCTTCGCTTGTGTAAAAGTCTGAGTTGAAGAAACTGTATTCATGTGCGGAAGGAGTGGGACTCGAAGCAGAACTGTTCCTTCTGCTGTTTGTAAAAATATATAAAAAAACACACACACAAACACAAGGAAAATCAAAACATTTTACGTGTTACATGTAACCCAGTTTATAAGTTGATGTATAGTATTGTCTTATTTGCACTGATTAGTGAAAACAAATCTTTATTATGGACTTTTTTAAAAGAAAATCGGACGCCACATTTTATAATATTGATTCAGCATCGACTATTTTACCTGTTAGTAACTTACTATAGTTGTCGGTGTAAATGGAGACTTAAAAGATTTCTTTAATATGTGAATTCCTGTCTATTGAACTTAAGCATTGTGGCTCTCTCCACAAAGCCTCCCATACTTCTTGAAGACATTCCACACCACGTGAACTTGTAACGTATTGACGCAGTCTCTTTCTTGCCCTATTCAATAGTATCTGAAGAAGTCACCTCGCTGAACGTGCAGAGAGAATATCGCCATGTGTGGTTCCGCACCATAGATTGCGGTCTATTGCTGTCACCTAACTCAGTCGCCACGACAAAGGCCCAAAGCCACCGAGCGCAGTAGAACGGTGAACAAGGAGGGGGGAGTAAATTGATTCGTGGAACCGCCTGTCGAGATAAAGTGGAGCAAGTGAGCCTCACTGCTTTTTGTCCTCTATCCGCGTCAAATAAATCCCAGGTAAAATAAAGAGATGTCTCCAGGCCAGGCAGTTTTTGCTGGACCTCCCCGTGTTTGCTCTCGTCCCCCCAGCCCACATACCGGAGCCATTCCAAGTCTAGTGGTCGGTAAATCTCACAAGTGTCAGTCTTCAAGTAGCTTGCAAACAGCTACTTGGCTGGGGTGGCGGGCGCACTGCCGCATATTAAAGATGCTTAACGCACTGTAGTCACCGATTATACTGCGCTCCTCATGGGCAGTGAGCGTAAATGAGGAGAAATGTTACGACGGCCTCATTCATTACTTTAGACATTGCGATCGGTGGGGAGATATCAGCAAAGCTAAAGAATTTAGTGCAATATGGAATCGAATAACTCAGAATATGATGTGGGAAGATATGAACAACTTTTGAAGCTCTCAAAAGAACATATTTCTTCATTTGTGCCTCAAACTGTATGTGTGAAGAAAGAAAGGTAGAATCATGCTTTATCGTGTCAAAATTAATAACTGAAGTTTTTGGCCATTGACTTTTCTCTTCAGATGCAACATGTTAGTTCAAAATTGTGTTTTGGCATGAAAAGGAAATCAATAGTGGTCTGGTTAGTTAAGATAAGAGAGATTATAAGTCTACCGTGGTCGAACTAAATGAAGCGAAGGTTGGAAATCTCAACTAAAGTTACCCCTGAATTCCTGCAAGGCCGCAATAACTTCAGGCCCTCCTGGTAGGAGATTAGTGTGACTTTAGATGCAATACGATGTGTGCAATTTGTTAGGCGCTGTTCTATGTTAGTGGTGAGTGTTAAGTGTCTATTTAAATGTTAGTTTCTGTAGCAGGGTTCTGAGGAATTATAACGGCCTTGCTGGGAATCAGTAAGGTGCTTCCACTGAGCAGTCCTGCACACCGTCATATTGTGCCATACGTCAATAAACGCTTATCCTAGAGCCGCCATTTTGTACACAGTTTCGACAATTTTGTTTCAACAATTATGTGGCGTCCGCAAGCACTTGGCCTAAGTGTTCAATAATTTTTTTGTTGAAATAAAATTTATGATTGTGGCCACAAAACTTTCGAAAACATTCCATAAGTGATCATGTTGAATCTTCACTTTGTCGGACAAGGTTAATTAAACTGAATTTTATTAATGTATGTTATTCATAAAATTATATTGAAATTGTGAATGTTTATATTGTAAAGAGTAACTTACAGTTGTGTCCATTATCGTCAACTGCAACCTCTGTGTACGTTAGAACAAAATCGTAATTACTTTTAATAACCTGTGATTGTAATTCCATGGCAATAATTATAAACTGTTGGCTTTATTGTGTAGATGAACTGTCTTATTCATTAAAATTCTAAGTTTTTTTGTGTGACAGTTATGGATAGAAATATCTCTATATATATACTGTATGTTCAGTGTTTAAGAAGCACTATGTCTTACTACGCTCAGCTGTTTACATTTTATGGCGTATATTTCTTTCTGTTTACCTCAGGAGGTTCCTGTCATTGAATAGCAAGTTCCGAACCAATATCCACTTAAATCACAGGGCATGGGATTATAAAGTTCCTACCAATTTACCTCATTTTGAACACTGATTACTTGTCTCTGTATCAATACTATGAATATGTTTTGTGAATCAAAATGTTTGTAATTAATTAACATTCTGAAATATGTGTATAAAAATATGTTATAATTAAGAGTAACATGTCACGTATAATTTTCATTAACTGAAAGTATTATCCGGAAGCCAATTCCCAATCTTACTATATATTTTGCTTATGTACATTCTAACGTAGCTTCCGCTGCTGTACATAATTGTATATACAGAGTTTTAATACACTGCCTTATTTATTGAGATTTTTTTTGTACAATAAAACTGAAGCTGCACAAAGGGTGTTTATTTTAGATGTTACCTCTACCAACTTCTAATAGCTGTTACAGTAAAACAAAGGTAGAAACTGCAATGTAAAAAGACATTACTCCCAGATGTGATCAATGAATAAAATGATCTTTTCATATGTAAAAGATACTTAAGTTATACCAGAAAATATTTTATGTTAACAATAAAATCACATTATTAGTAGCATTATGAATTTAAATTAGTTTTTTCTTCCATCGCTCAATTTGTATCAAATTTCATTTAACAATGTGAGAATATTTTTCGATACATGCGCAATGCAATTTTTCAGTCTTCGCCCGTAAGTCATTCATCACAGTATTTCAGGATTAACTCAAATGTATCATCACAGCTCTAAATATCTGGAAGATGCATTTTGTTCTTTCTGTATTACACTTTCCCCCGTTCCCCTGCAACACGTGATACTTTAGAATTATTTACTTTTCAGGAAAACAAATACCGAAATTTGAAGATACTGCAATAAAATCACTTACAATGTGGAAAGCATCTGAAGACCATGATGCATAACTATAGATGTCAGTTGGACCAATCCACTGATAAAGGTATCTAAACTCAGGTATCAGATGAATGTTGCCAATAAGAAAACATCACAGCAATCAAATTTTAAGATCTTGATTCTGTAAAACACTAAAATCTAAATGTCAAATATTTTGATAATTCTGTTTTTTTTGTGTTCTATGGGGGGGGGGGAGGGGGGGAGAAATCAGATTGAAGGAAATTCCTATAGCTTAATTCATCCATTCAATACGAACGGTGCATTATATGGTAGCGATTATTTCCTAACCAGCAGTGGACAAGCTGATTCTGATGAGATCTTGCAGCAGAGCTCAGCGCTTGCGCACACACGACGTTCACATGCATGTTTACTAATGTGAAATCAGGATTTACGGTAAGTTATTTCCAAACTATAGACGGTTTCACAACTAAAATTGGAGCATTACTGATTTGAGTGACGTACGATAACTTCTACAACTGTTAAAAATTCGTAACGTAGAGTTTATATATATAGTAAAATATTACTTTTTGCCTGCCTCATTATAATTGCCATCTAACCGAATTGTATATTAAAAAACAAACTATAAGTGGCAAATATTTCTATTGAACGACTGGGTGCCATTGATATTTAGATTATACCATTAAGTAAAAGGTATAAATTATGGAAATTGCGAATACTGTCACCACTCTTTTTACTTTTTGTATCTTACATCCTTCAGTCATTGACAATGTTACTGGTTATTTTTCTGTTACACCTTGAAGGCCACAATATAATTTTTTGGGATTTGTTTGTAGTTTTGTGCCTGAAAATTTCGCCAGTTACTGTAATACCTTTACTACATAAGACATATTAATGCTTATTATAACTTGTATAGTCAACTTGCACTTGCATGTACGTACGTAAAACATACCGGACATCTTTCAGTTCCAAGATGCAGAAAGTAAACATAGGTAACCGCTTTGACGAACGAATATCACTTGATAGTACTATTTTGAGTATGTTGGATGGTTCTATTAAGATCCGGATGTCTGTTTAACAATACATTGTTACAACCCTTTCTTTAAATTATGCTCTTAATTATTGAAACTAAGTGCAACTCAGTATAGTTTTTCAAAATTATTTCTTTCATACAGACACTGAAATTTGATTCAACTTCACTTCCAGTCCATAGTAAATATTCATAGTTGGTAACCAAATTCATGAATTCAATTACAGTACGGTAAAGAAACTTTGAAGAAATTAAATATAATCGACGGACCGTGTAGCCCAGTTGGTGGGACTGCGGTGTTCCAAACCCTATGATCCGAAGCTGAACTACTGGAACTTCTTCCCACTCGCCCACAAATTAGGAAACTCCTCGAGCGTAAAGCGAACTACACTTTCTCTCAAACATAGGGCGCACGCAACAGATAACTGATGCATTAATAGCTCTACTAACAATTTTATTGCACCGCAAATAATATGAACTATACGTAAGTACTTTCATTCTTATAGTTACGTATTCCATGCGCCCAATGTTTTTCGTCACCAATCTTACAAGTATTTTAATAGCTATCAAAAATTTCCAGGTATAAATATTCACGATAATTTAGAAGTTATAAATCTGTATGTGGTTTTATCCTTGATAAGGATTAGGGAAATTATTTTATACTTTTTAGTCCGTTATAAAAACATGGCACATTAAAAACTATTTTTTATTTTATTACTATTTTCTGCTTTTTAGGGTTATGTGAGTGAAAATTTTTCGCTCCTGCCGCATCCCGTAGGATTCACGGAGGTAGAGCTCCGCACTCCCTGTACAACCTTCCGCACTAGAATGGATGTGACGGGGTCAGCGCCACTAATTGATTTTAAATACTTTGATGACATAATCACAGAGACATGCTACAAACTCCAGCTTTTTTTAATAGAAAACATTTAATTGAATTATTTCCATCCCGGGAAATAAGGAAAAAACAAAAAAAGAATTATGCATATTCATCGCTTGAATCATAAGTTATGGTCTGGAATTCTAACAAAAATCCAATAGAAAAAAGCACTTTTAGTTCTAATAGAAATCTTCAGGCACCATTTCCAATTTTTCTTTCCCTGAAAACATTATTCAGACTACTGCAAACAATAAAAAAAATAGCCTAATCGGTCCGTAGACTATGTATTTTCAGTTGTTACCGAATTTTCCGAGCAACTTTTACATTTGTCTATCTCTGAAAACCTTATTCAGATTATTAAAGGCATTTAAAAAATAAATAAATTTGTCCATAGAAAAAAGTACTTTCAGGTTTTCCCGAATTTTCCGGGCAACTTTTCCAATTTTTCATTAACTAAAAACCTTATTCGGACTATTACGAACATTAAAAAAAAAAAATAGCCATATCGGTCGATAGAAAAGAGTACTTTCAGTTTTTCCCGAATTTACAACTTTTCCCATTTTTTCACATTTTCATGCATACACAAAGGATATTCACGTGGTAATGTCTTGGAGATACATTTAGATTATATCTTGGTTAAAAATAGATTCGAAAAACGAGTTCTAGCATGTAAAATATTTCCAGGAACTGATAAAGAATCTGGCCACATACTAGTAGTTATGAAGTGCAATCTGAAATTCAAAAGAATAAAGAAGCAACACAACAAAACAGACTTAAACTGAAATCATCTCAAACGGGAGAGAATTTTGTAGAGATTGTAGAGGTGAGTCTAAAAAATAGCTGAAAGGAATTCAATAGGAGAAGAATGGAATTGAGTTATAGATGATCAAAGATTAAAGAAACATTACGCAATAGGAAACAAGCTGGCCGGAACCCTTCGATCACACAAGAAATTCTGGAGTTGATGGGTCAGACGTGAAGGCAAAATAATACTCAGAATGAATCAGCAATAGAGCAGCACAGATATTTTAGAAATTAAATAAGCAGGAAATGCGAAATAAAAAAATAGTTACTATTAGAAAGATGCGGAGTAATTGAAAAGGAAATAGTCATTGATAAATTAAATTCGGCCCATTGGAGGGTCAAACAGAATATTGGAGAAAGGAAGAGATGTATAAACATTAGTGATGCTAGGAAAAATCTCTTTTAAGTTCAGAAGATAAAGCTAACTGATGGAAGGAATACGTAGACAAACTGAATGACAGAAATGATTAGATGAACAGTGTGCTGGAAAAGATGAATTCAGAACGTCTTGTTTTAAGGAAACCATCAGAAAGATTTTAATTCAAATAAGAGTGTAAAAATTGATGAGATTTCTCCGAACGTCTAACTATCTAGGAGGAAATGGAATGGGAAACTTTTTGAAACTAAATAAAAAAAATAGCAAAACAAGAAATAATACAACTGATTTCATTAACTGTCTTATCTTCACACTCCCGAAGACAACATATGCTGACAAATACAAAAATTATCGCAGTGTAAGTGTAGCCTCCCACGCTTCAAAATTACTGACTAGCATAATATGTGGAAGAATAGATAGGATGACAGAAGAGATATTTGGTGAAGATCAGTTTGGGTTTAGGAAAAACTGAGGTACAAGAGAAGCAATTCTGGCACAGAAAACAAGAATGATATTTGTTTGATAATGTCAGATGGAGCAAATGTTCTAAATTTTTAAGAAGCTTGCTTTAAAATGTCGAATTAAATTAGAAGCGTGTGTCTTCAATAAAAGTATAGAATCAAGACATGTATTAGATTAAAAGGGCGTGAGACAAGGTTATATTTCAGTGTGGCATAAGTGTTCAGGAAGAAACAACCAGTATGGTGCGATTTGCTGATGTGATGACATTGTCCTGTTAGCAGAACAGAGTGAGGATATTGAGAAATTACTGAATGCCCTGAACAATTTAATAAGGAAAGAATTTGGATTATATATGAACGAAAGCAAGATGAATATCATTAATATATAGCAGAAAATCATAATAGATTAACTATAAAAAAATAGCGTTAAATTTAATAGGAGAAGTGATTTCTGTTGGTCGGGAAGTAAAATTACAACTGGAAGCAGGAATGATTTTAAAACCAGAATAGCACTAGCGAAAAGTAATTGCTTTGAAGAAGGTAATCTTTTAGTTTCAAATTTTGATGTAGGACTAAAAAAAAACTTTATAAAAGCGTATGCATGGAGTACAGTGCTTTATAACGGTGAAGAATGAAATTTAGGGATACCAGAAAGAAGGAAAATTGTAGCATTTGAGATATGGTACTATAGAAGAATGCTGAAATTAAGTCAACAGAAAAAGTACGAAATGGACCTGATTTGTAAAAGACGGCTTAGCATTATTTTTTTAAAAAAGACTATTACAAAAAGACGAGACGAGACGCGATGGGGAATCATATTTTAAAACATAAAGAACTGGTTAATTTGTTAGGGAAGGAACATTTGAAGGAAAAAATTGTAGAGAAAGACACTGTTTTGAATAAATGAAATAGATAATTGAGGAGATTTTTTGCAAGAAATATACTTCGATGAAGAGGTGTACTCAAGATAGAAAGAGATGGATGATTGCATCATACTACCAAAAAAAAAAAAAAAAAAAAAACATAACTAAGCTAAATATTTTGGTGTAGGGTTCAACAATGACATGAATAGAAATGACGTATTTCTAGGTAAAGGAAATTGTATACTTTATTGGATTATGAATAAATGAAACGAGAGCGCGCTTTAAGCAATGTATGAGAAATTCGTGAAGCGCTGACCATCCGTATCGTACTGGACAAATGCAATGTAGGTCCGCGTGAATTGTTATTGGTGTGTTAGGCTTTTATGAAAGTGTTCCAAACCCTATTAATACGTTGGGGTAGTAAAAGAAAAAGAAGATATACGAGACAGCAGACATGTTAATAGAAAATGAAGAATGTCCTCCATCGATTGAACGTAGCTTCCACCCACATAATGCTTTCAAACTAACTAGGTAAATAATGCAACATAACTCAGATACAAAACAGCTGCTTTTTCATTTTGACGTTCAGAAAAACGAATAAACAAAACGAAACTTAAACCCGGTTTTGCCCTGTGCCACACACTTAAACATAAATCAGATCCAGATTAGGATTATTGAAGTGAAGTTTTTAGTAACTTTTGTCGGATGAATATCTATAGAACGACGACAGTATCATTATATATAATATTTATGTATGAACTACCATGTAATATGATCATTACATATTATTTTAAGCTATTAGTATGTAATGATGCTACAGCCATATAATGTATTTATTATTGTAATCAATAGACAGCCTAGTTATATAAATGTACTATATATTACTAACATTTCTAGGTTTTTTGCCTACAGAAAATTTTGCAAAGGGTGTCAGAGGTCAGAAACTTGGATTCTTCATACTTTCACGAATATAAACAAGATAAAATATGATGTTCGCGAGATCTCTCTATGACGATGCCGTTGCTGTACTATACCTGCGGCCCCACAACCGGATACAAAATACTTCTAAATACCTATATACATGCTTCACTAATTCAGAAATGTGTTGTTACACATATAATTTTCTCAAAGCTGGCTTCGAAATCAACTGAATATACGCGAACTTCAAAGAAATGATAATATTTTGTTTGATCCTTATGTCCCGAAGGAGTTTGTATAAAAGGATATGGAGGACGGAGAAGTAGAACATGCTGGTGGCGTGTAATATAAGAGCCACAATTTTAATCATTCAGCCTGCAGCTGAACATATCAATTGCACACTAAGTACCTACATATCATACAGTTTCCTTTAAAAAAATGTTTTGTAGAGGAAATTTTCATTTTCAACCAAGCCGGATACTCATGTCGAATAAAATTCATTTTTACAAAGTGGTGAATGGTCAAGCAATATTAAGCAACTAGTAGCTTTAGCTCAAATACAAATAGGAATCCAGTATCCTTTCTTTCTATATGTAATGCCAAAGGGCATTTTTGTTTTGCTTAGGCTTTGTTGCTCGGCGACTGCGAGGTTATCATAACAGTAGTTGGTTGGGGAGACGTAACGGTAAGGAATTCTGTTTTCCAGATTTCGCGAAAACATGTAAACCGAAATCTGGATGACAGGACGAGGATTCGAACTCGCGTCCTCACGAATGCCAGTCCCTAGCGCTACCGCTAACATACCACGCACTCATGATCACTACCTGCCTCTTAATTCGGAATTTCGAAAGAGGGAGAGTACTTCTCAAATATTATCTACTGATCTTTACTACTTTGTCTAGATAACCAGTATCTTGTATCCTCAAATTAAAGTTCCCTTCCACAATAGGATTACGCTGGTTTACCACAATATTAAGGTACCAAATCAAGAAACCATCATCGCCAGTGTGAAAGAAGAAAAGAAATCCTCTTACATTCTAAGCAGACATGGGAACAAAATTTACACAGTTGTAATTCTCTACTGAGCTACGATTTTCGCAGCAGCCTTTCTTATCTATTCTGTAGGAAAGCACAGTCAGTGGGTTTGTTAAACACTGTTCTTAGGCACCAAGAAATTTACTACAATGTTTCATTACAATATCATATAAATTCTTATTGTTATAAGCCAGTATAAAGTACTAAACGGTGATATTATGAACGTTATAAATAACAATTTATCGTTGAGTTCTCCAAGGCGAGTTACAGTGAAGTTTACAAAACATTTTTAGTACTTATGTGTGGGTGAATCCATATAATTAGGTATTTGACTAAACTATATTTTAGATGTGTTTGGATTCCCGATTATTGTATATAATGGGTAATTAATTTATGATGTCATACTCAAAGGGGCCAGTCACTTTATGTAGCATTTTATGAAGAGATTAGGATTTTGTGAATTTAGGCATCCAGAGACTGACAGGTATGGTTAGAGACTAATTAAAAATATTTGCATTGTAACAAAATAAGATGGGTACATGAAGTATCAACTTGATTTGTAGCACATCATGAAACAATCAAATATTTATCAAGAAAAATATTGTGTGATGTATCTGTTTTCTTAGTATGATCAGTAATTTGTTTTCTTAGTATGATCAGTAATTTATGGTCAGTATTGTCTGAAGTAAGTCAATTAATTGTGAGTGTTTTATTTGCCTTATTATTCTTTTAGTTTATTATATTTTTTCTGATGGTTGTTAATACTTCTTTCTAACTCTGCAATTACAAATTTTTTTCTTCAATATTATATTTCTTAACTTCCGTTTATGAAAACTTTTTCTTTTAGCTTCAATTCTTCTGCGATCAGCATTCACATTTTGGTTGTTTACATTATTATTTAACAGTCCTGGAGCTCTATTTTCCTCAAGAAATTCTTTATCACATGAAGGTGGCGGCGTCTTTTGCTCCATCTAATTATTACCTACTTTCTTAGCTGTTTGGTTCTTTCTATAATGGGATGAATGTTTTTTCAATTTTTTCGAATTGTCCTTTGTTCATGAAGGGTCATATCTCCAACACATTTTCGCGGTCCTTTTTTCTTATTTCTTAGATACTTCAGTATTTCTTACTATTTCTAATTAGTAAATAAAACTGTATCACTTTCTTTAATTTTCTCTAAATGTCCTTTTGCAGCAGCAGATTTCTTTATGATTTCCCTCTTTGGACAATTTTGGCGACACGTTGATATAAAATGTAAATATCACATTATTATTAAATATTGTCAGTTTATAGTGGAAGTGAGGGTCTGTGCCTGACCACTGTCTGTCCATAGTCCCCTTGACGGTTAAGGGACTGACTATTTGGAGAAAAAATAAGGAAAACACATGTTCAACAATAAATACCAAAATAGCTAATATTATCTACCTAACAGGGCCGAAAAAGCACAATAAACCTAGTAATTAATTAAAAATAATCTCGTATTGTTTACCTATAAAACAACTTACTGATCGACTGACGCAGTGACTGGAAAACATGTGATTGGACAACATCCGACGTGGCTGCACTGGAAAATGAAATGGCCAACACAAAGTGAGTGGCGTTTGCGGACAACTTCTTGACGTTACTTTAAAATAAACTCTCTGGTTAAGCCGCTTAATTTTAAAAATATTTAAGCGGCTAGGGCCTGATGGTCGGAATTGCGGGCACTAGTTTGACTTAAGAAAAAATAAAGATTTTTCTTTTAAACCCATATTAAATTGATGTTATTAGGTATACACTCTAATTTTAAATAGTTGTAAAGAAAATAAAAGTATATGAATTAAGTGTATTCCGATATACCTGCATGCATGCTCAAATACAAAATTTTGGTGCGCGGAAACGGATAGGGACTGACATAGGGGGGACATTAGCAAAGATTTTAGAAGTAAAATGAATTTATTACTTCTTAGAAAGTGAGCGTAGTAAAAAAGTACACTTTGATCTATTACTTGGCATATCTTATTAATAAAAAATCAATTTGATCAAGTGTAAAATCTTGCGGAAATAGAGGTACCAAAATTTTATAGAATCACTGGTATAGGAAATCGAAGTGGATTTTGTTTCCGAGTTTTTCTTCCAATGGGTATGTAGGAAAGAGTGATCAGTTCGTCCACAGAGCGTAGTTTCATATCAGTGTTTACTTGAAGTTAAATGAAATCAGTTAACTTGAGTTAGCCAACGTAATCGGTTTAAGCGCCCATAAAAAATGACATAAAGGAAGCAGATAACACAAATTGCAGTAGGGTGCGATGACCTTCCTAATCAAAATTTAATTTTGATAGAATGTTTTGTTAGATAATAAAGATACCGCACTTATGCGCTGATAAGTTAACAGTTAGTAGTCTTCGTGATTCCTGGGGTCGAACACGAATATTCCGTAAACGGCGATTGTATGATGTGGCCCAGATACACTGACTCAGTGATTTCCCTTATCATAGCAGCACGTCTAATGTAACTGTCGCCAAATTGTTACCCGGTATAACGCACCACTTTGCATTCTCGACAAACATTTATTCTTTACTTTGTCCACGTTACATGGTGTAGATTGTGCAGGATTACGATTTACAGAGTCCGGTACGATACGTATATTATTTCTGACAAAGGTGTTGGTTCATGCTTCTTCTCTTTTATATTTGTTTCTGGCTTTACATTTCGTCGACGTCGAGGTCATTAGAGGCGGGAAAGGAACTGAGAGGAATTCGGCCTTGGGCTTTTAGAGGAACCATTTCTGCATTCGTCTGGGGTGATCTGGGGAAAGCCATGGAAATCACAAATCTGGATGGTCAGACGAGGTTTCGAACCCACATCCTCTCGAATGCGGGGCCAGAGCGTTACCATTCACCCACCTCGCTCGGTGTTGATTTATGAAATTGCGACTGGATTACATTTTATTAAATTTGTATGAATCTTATACAATCTTTAATCAAAGCACTTTTTCTTTAATTAACCTGCAGCAATCAGGAAAATAAATAGCGCCCATTCAGTACGCAGATCATCGCAACGTTATATTGAAGCTTGACCTATGTCCGATTTGAGGCACATGTTTCTTTATTAAAAATATCCTAGATTTTCTATAAAATATATAAAGGTAATAAAAAAAACAAAGATAGGTAATAGTTAAGTCGTGTAGTATTAACAATGTATGACAGAGGTTCTAGATGCTTCGTAATTTCGCCTCTGTCGTTGCTGGAATTCGAATCACCAAATGATCATATTGTATCATAAAAAGCAATGTTTTTGGGAGGTGAAGGTCTTATTCATGGCTGGATCAAGATCTGTGTTGAATGATGGATTTTGTATGAAAAGTTGGTTTTATGAAAAAACTTAATAACAACAAACTGAGAAACTAGTGAGTAGCAAAATCCTTTACGGATGGCAGTCTAACTAAAGAGTAGGGTGAAGAGCTGCAGCTTGATTCTGCTCGTGGAATAGTTACTGTAGTTTTCGTTGCTTGCGGCATGTGTACACGTGGCGGAAATGTGGGTTGTATTGGGCGGTAGCCTACAACACCACTTGATCATCGGTGCGACTGAATTTTCGTACCCCTGACTATGTATGGCAAGCCGTAATATCTGTAGGGTAATCTTACGCGGAGTAGCCTGCGCGCAATTTCTACCTCCTGTCAACTTTGTTGTTTGTTCCTGGGAGTTTAAATGCTGAGTTGGGATTTTTTTTTCCTTGCTGCATTTCCGCTTTATAAAATAGTTATTAATCCCGCCGCCTGTTTCAGCAACATCAAGACCAACATGCAACTTATGGCGCAATGGCGACTGTTACTATGTCTTTAGCTAACACTCCGCAATGATTCCAGGAGAAGCCTTCCTTTCGGAGCTTCTCACCATTTCTATATTACATCAGCAAAAGTTGGCACAACAGTTAAGGAGGATAAGAAGAAATTTTGATCTGGCACAAAAGAATGGAAATCGATCCTCAAGATATCAGGATGGGACACGGGGCACGATGACTGAGGCCGACGATACTAAGTGAGGGTTGGATCACTACTGGCAGACATCATTGTACCAAGCATTGTACCGAGACAACTTCACCAGCAAAGACCATGCAGCGGGGACTGCATTTTGGTAACAAATAAGTGTATCTATGATGGCAGTCTCTGAATATTAGCCTTAGTGTAGCGTCCAAAGGAAAATTATGCAAATAGTAAAAAACGAAACACTAAAGACTGTCATAGACTGTCACTAAGTAATCATCGCACTTTTCCGTTCACTTGCTGGATTGAGTAAAGACTTCGTACCAGGTGTTCGGGATATTTTGTTTCCTTGGGATAGTCTGTTCTTGACAAACGCTGCAATAGATTGCGTTTATCTACAGCCAACACTTTACGCAGTTACAAATGCAGCTGGGAGTATTCAACAATTACTGTGCTAATATTGGACGACTTTCGCTATTCCAACAGTCGTTTCTAACTTTATACCAGGACTTTCCTTTCGAATCTTTTGTATAAAAAATTAAAGTACTCACAGTTCTATTTTACTCGTAAATGTAACCCTGTTCGTCGTAGCTGCTAACATTACCCGATTTACGGTAAAAAGTAGATCAGGTGTTCCTCATTTCTTGACAATTTTTGCAATACTCAGCTTTTGAACTAATTTGAGAGGGACCGACTGAGAAATGCAGCTTAACTTCAACAGGTTGCACAGTGATCACTATGCACTGGGTTCCGGTTATCGAACTCGAAAACCAGGCACGTTTGTTTCATCCAATGAGAAGAATTTTACCGGGGTAAAAATTGACACTAAAGATCGAAATTTTTTAATGTTCGCAGTATTATTCGCGGCTTTGTGGGTCTAATGCATGATTAGGGACTGAGCCGGCTGCCACATGTGAAAGTTCTCGCCGTTGGGGCACGGAACAATTGGGAGAACGCTCCGTATCTATAAGCGTGGTGAAAAAAGTTCTGTGACGATACTATTACGTTGTATGTAATAAATAAGTTTATAGCAATTCGGGAGAAACTTTAATTCGGTGGTATGGAATTATGTTCACCAAATTTTCTAAAATCTAATGTTCCAAATTTTGCCCGTTTACAGACTGCTCGAGATAACGAATATGCATCGCTTCGAGCTGAATAGCGACCAAAATCGCTCAACCGCATCACACTTTATACGCTAGATTTCCTGTTATTTCTGACTTCAATCCAGGTGTCGAGAAATTAAGACCATCCTGCCTTATGGAATCCGGAGGTAGGAGGTAATACTCTACTAGTAATCAAGCTAATCTGCAAATAAGCTTCAAGTAGACCACTTGGTTTCGAAACTGGATCTTGCCTAGCTGCATATGAAGAGGGTCCGTGATCAATGGCGAAGGAAACGGCCAAAGTCGAACTCAGTCAAGCCAACAGTGAAAAAGTGGAGGAGAAGCTTCTTCCAGTCAATGAAACGTCATGAGTTTCTTCTTACGTTTCCTTCCATAGAGCACTGTCTTCTCTATGATGAAAATATTCTTTTAAATGACAAGACCAACTGGTGTGTGATACCAAAGACGTACTTTCCGTATGTCGCATTTCGAACACTTGTCCTTCCTGATCCATCTTAAAAGTCGATCCAAGATCAAACTATTATTTGTGTAATATTTTAAACGTTTACCAGTGAACGTTTTGTTTATCCTCCCAAAATAATGTATGGACGTTGATAATTTTTTTATCGCTGGATGACTGTTCAACAGCTGGACTACTTTGTTTTCATTTTAACGCATTTGACCGCATTTTTCTATCAGAAAATCAAGTTACATACTCGTACTTCTTTGTATTTCTGGTTGACATCAATTCATTTTAATATGTTCATATAAGTTGATTCGAAGTTTTTACAGTCAGCCAGATAATTTTTTTTTTGCTTTGGTCTTTTTGCAATCTTTTTAATTCAATATACTTATGCTCGGAGGCTCATGACCACTCTTATTTACTTGTGCTTAAATGGCCGGAGCAATAACAATAGGAATCAAAAGAACAAAATTTACGGATTGATGCTTTCCCTGGTGACACCTACGATAAGGTACTTTTTCATTTCTGTCCATCGCCCACACGTGGTGCAAAAGACATTGGATGCATTACGTCCCAGTTTTGAAGAAGAGCGCCTCTTGGGAAGACATCTTTGGCAGGAACTGGTGGGCCAATGCAGAGACCTGTAAATCGGGAAGCGATGGCTCCCGTGTCAGGTAACTTTGTAGTCAGTAATACCTACCCGTATTTCTCAGCGTGATAGTCACAGGTCTATTTGAAGTCCAAATATGTTAGAGAAGCTAACTGTTTTGCACACAACTATGTTCGCAGATAACTTATTTGGGCTGAATGTTTTATTCATTTTTATGAATATAATTTTGTCACAAGGAAACTTGTAATTGCAGTCGAATTCAAGGAACATCTACAGAAGTTACACGCAATCTTCGTAATGTGTCTGAGAAATATATTGGAAAAAATAAGGAAGTACATGCCAGTGATTCAGCCCTCAACCGTTAAATGACATAAGAAGTGTTTATTTCGTCTTCGAGCTTTAATATGCGAAAAGTTAATTATGGGTTTGTCAAGGTCCATGAAAAAATGCCTGCAGTACATCTCATTTTTGTTTTCAGTTTATAAAATTCAAGAACACCGTACTAAATCGCATAACAATTCACCCTGTAAAATTTAAACTGTAGGAGAGGTACCGTACTAAATCGCATAACAATTCACACTGTAAAATTTAAACTTTAGAAGAGGTACAACAGTTTTTTTTAATTTCCGTAATAAAACCTTCAGAAAATAAACAAAATGAAAACGTCAAGTTAAATGCCAAACGCGATTGTGATCAAAAATCTATACACCTCAGTCTAATTTTTGCTCAACCTAATTAAAATACGCAGACAGAAGGTATTCTGGGACCATAAACGTTGAAATGTCGAAATTTTACCTCACCAAAGTACATACTATTATTTCATGTTTACAATATTAATAACCGGAATATTGCTAAACAAAATCGACACACTGCAAATCTACGTTTAACTTTTTGACCATAATTGAAAGTGCAGCGAGTCCTACAGGATATTTGCATACGATAACACTACGTTTCTGCATTAAAATTGCTTAAATTATCCGTAATGTTATAATAGTGTAATTTCTTTCCAGATTTTTTGTGACAGGTTATGTTCCTATGGCCACTTTGAAAACATGGCGCCACTTGAATGAAGTGGAAATGTATTGCAGCAATGCCTCATGCATTTATCGAGAAGAGTAATGAAATCTGGGTTGTCGTTTGCGTAATCGCTTTACCCTACACACCCTTACTCTTAAGGAAATGCCAAACGGCCTGGGAACAAATTCTCGCATTGTTGGAATTTCTACAAGCTCCTGACGTAACCTTCCACGGCGATAACGCTTGCTTTGGAATGTGGACTACTCCTGGTATGCTCCTTGGCACGGACTTTATGTTCAGCTTTTCTCGTAAGCGGGATGCAGTCAGTCTGATTCTCTATGTCTCGATGGTTAACTCCACTTGAAATAATAATAATAATTACATTTCTTCGGAAATTTTGCAGGTTTAAAGCTAATGCTGACAATTATAATAATAACATCAAAATAAAAATTAAACTTTATACCTGTCTTTTTTTTCAGTCAGAGACCAAATGACATAACAGGGAAACACATTTAAGGAACATATTAGACATTATTAAGTGACCAGACTTTTTTAAAAAGAATCTTTGTTTTGAATAAATATTTTTAGCTGTTTCTCTCAGTGTTGTAACATTACAGATGTGACTATTAACCTTCGCGTACCGTGCGTACGTGTCAGAGTGCAAAGGAAATAAGCAGTACCCACGCACTCTGTCGACAACTGTTGGCAACGTGTCAGAGCGACAGGTAGGTGTATCCGCTTGTATAAGCTCTCCGAAGTAACCGCCACGGGAGGTCTAGTCCTCAAGCAGGTGTCTCTTATATCTATGACATTGGTCTTTCGACACTTTGGCAGCACAGGACGGTGATTCCAAACAGCTTTCTAGATTAATATATACATGCAGTCGACAACTGATTAAAACACTGAACTTCGTGTTGCAAAAAACCCACTCTTGACTGACGGAAGGGGTTATAAGGGTCCGTCTACGATGGAGAACTGATACCATTCCTGCCAATAAGAAATTCGTTTTACAACCACCAGACAATCGCTTCAATGGCTGTCAGCGAATGTAGACGCCGACTGCCGCTCAATAACTCAACTGACATCCTCCAAGTTGCACTGTAACCGATAGTCATATTCGACCTTCGCACATGACCGAAGTATTCATGCAACTTTACATTAACTCTAAATGTTCATCACAAGCACAATGGGTCTAAGCTTCACGGTTGTGTGTATAATTGGTTGTTATCAGATCAACTTTAGACAGCTCTCACTAAAACCCTTCACTATCGTCGACGAAAGAGTCATTCTTGGAATAAATTCTTGTGATCTCCTCCATTACCATTGACCATTTACTCGAATTGGTATCATCATAGTGTGGCCGTGTGCGTTACAGCGTTGACACCCTGGAATTGTCAGATACAACAGTTTCACGTACAAATCACGAATCTGTCCTGATTACGATTTTCATCCTGAAACATCAAAGAAAAATACGTTTACTGTCAGAATCGGAACATGGAATGTAAGCTTGTCCATTGAATTATTACGGTTATGCACCAGGACTGACAAAGCTTGTTTGGCTTTGGATGGCTTATAAAAGGACTGCATCTTAGAAACTTCCATCAAATGAAAAAAAAGTGAAAAGCCTCTCGAAAATTGTCATTTTTTCCTACTCCAGAGCGCATATGAAAGAGCTAACTGACCTCAGGATGCTTGTGAACTGTGAACGACGTATTATTTGGTGTTGTACACGATGTGTGAAAGGATCTGACCATAACCTATAATTTTTACTATGGTTGAGTACCGTTCGTAAAGGTCACCGGTCAACAAAGAAACCCAACTACCAACTGGCGTCTTTTGAATCGATTCATCATACCGGTTTACCAAGTCCTATCTGCTTTCGCCGTTTATTCCATTTCCATACAACCGGCTTCCACAGTGTAGTGGTTAGCGTTATAGTCACTCGTTTCCGGCGTCGACTATTCGAACCTGGCTTAGCGCATCAACGAGATTTGTTCTCATGTGTGTTTTCCTTGAACAGAAACACACATTTAATTACTTGAAAGAGAAGGTTAATTAAGGTATAATTATAAATAAAAACTTACCGATGCTTGTTGTCTTGCTTTGAAAAAAAATAAAAATAAAAAACCTTACATGTATTTTCACTGCATCCTTGTTTATTAGTTTCATTAGTTATTCATATGGGCATCAGGATAAACATGTACAGTGAAGTGCTTAATATCTTCTATAATTAAATGCTTACTGTTTCACACTGTAACTTTGTCAACATAACTGGATGGGGGTAGTCGACAGAAGACAGTGAATTATTATTCTGCATTACTGAAACAGAAACTTGTCATGAGAAGAGGTGAGCAAGAGCCAATCAAGAAAGCATGGGGGATGCCTATTGGAGGAAAGAGATTCAGAGGAAGGCCAAGGATAATGAAGCGTGCATAAACCACGTAGCTCCATTTTGGCCTCCTGTGAAACCCCCCTCCCACGTAGCCCTACGTGGCTTTTGCCTCTATCCCCCTCCCCCCCCCCCTCCCACGTAGCACATAGCTTTTTCCCCTTTTGATTCCAGATGATATTTTGTACTGTTTTCTCTTATCAGACGATTGTAAATTACATTAGGAGATAATTAACTAAGGGAAATAAATAGTCACATGCTGTTGTGAGTTCTGTTCCTCATTTTAACTGTGAAAAATGTTATGAAAGGAAAGCTACGTGGCCTGGCTCGGTACCCCCCCTCCCCCCACGTAGCCCAGCGTAGCCTCCCCCCCCTCCCCAGGACCGAGCCACGTAGTTTGTGTACGCTCCCTAATGTGGAAGGATCTAGTTAAGAAAGACCTTGTGAGCTTATGGCTGAAAGAAGAGGGCGCTGTAGACTGGGAAATGTGGAGGTAACTCATCAACGCATCCGACGCCTAATGCTGGGGAAAGGTGGTGCAGAAGAAGATTACTGAAAGAGGAAATATTAACTACCTTTACATGTAAAAGCGTTTTATTTCCCACTCATATAAATTTTGCAACTCTTCAAACGTTGATACTGTATTGTAATAAACACATAATGTAATCTTTAGTCATTTGTTGTAATAAATTATTTCCTGTTTGTTACTTTCTTCGAATGTTATAGTAATTTTAATAATTTTTAACATTTCTAAAAAACCGATATTTGTGATCATATTAACTTAAGTATTGAAGAACAAATTTAAAAGAAGTAGCATTTCTAGTAGTTAAATTGAAGCATCTCTGAGGGATTGTACTTGGATTTCTCTGTTTGTATTTTAATGTCCTTTATATTTAGATTTAGAATTTTTCTTTACTGACTTTGCTGAACGAAACATATGTTACAAATAAAATAGTAAAATTTTATTAAAATCCGGAATGACATTTAAAAATCTCATAATAGTCAGCTGGTAGAAGTTATGACAACCTATTGTTATTTATATCGCAACTAACTTTACCCGCCGTGCGATGCAATGCCTATTTTTAGTTCTTATTAGTAGGTACGCATATCGAAAACAGACACATTAACACGTATCAAATAACTAAAAGTATTTTTAAGAAGAGTGATGGGTGAAAGTGGGTGGGTTTATGAAAACCAAATGTTAACAGGACTTTTCTGTTTACTTTAAATTATACGTATGAAACGTTGCTTCAAAATCGGATGGAAACTGTAGCTTAGTATAAAAAAAATTAACAAAAATAAATGGGGGTGGAAAGAGTAAGAGGGGTTGGGTTTCTGGAAAATCAAATTTAGACCGTAATTCTCCGTTGGTTTTAAAGTATACATATGCAAAATTCCTTTGATAGTGGATAAAAACTGTGGGTATGTGTAAAGAATATTAACAAAAGTTAAGGGGATGGAGAGGGGTTGGGCTTTCGAAAATCAAATATATACAGTATCTTTCTGTTTGTTTTAAAGTATACGTGTGATAATTTCGTCGATATCGGATAAAATTGTTGGTATTAATAAAAAACATTGGCAAATATTATAGAGGTAGAAATGGGGAAAGGGGTTGGGTTTCTGAAAATCAAATGTTGACAGTATTTCTCTGTTTATTTTAAAGTATACGTGTGCAAAGTTCCATCGAAATTGGATAAAAAATGTGTGTTCGTATAAATTTAAGGGTGTTAAAGAGGGAGAGGGGATGGGTTTTTCTTTGGTCAGAAACTTTAGCACTCTTGCACACAATAACTCACCAAAGTTTCACCGTAATCAGATAAATGGTATATGAACGCATAGAAGACGAACATACAAACAAACAACCATTCATTTTTATACAATGAAGAGCCAAAGAAACTGGCTAAGGCATACGTATGCCAACATAGAGATATGTAAAGACTCAGAGTACGGCGATGCGGTCGGCAACACATATATAAGACAACTGGTGTCTGGCGCAAGCGTTACATTGGTTACTGCTGCTACAATGATAGGTTATCACGATTTATATGAGTTTGAATGTGGTGTTATAGTCGGCGCACGAGAGATGGGACACAGCAACTCCGAGGTAGCGATGAGGTGGGGATTTTCCCGTAGGACCATTTCACGAGTGCACCGTGAATATTAGGAATCCGGTAAAACATCAAATCTCTGACATCGCGAGCCATTGATCTCCCTGGGTATCTAATCGTTAAATGAAGTAGGATGTCTTCGCTTTGGTGACATCATGTATGAAGAAAGAAATTTTATCCGGATTCAACCCTTAAAGGGAAAACTATCAGTGGTAGTTCAATGCATTTTTTGTGTTAAAAGCCATTTTTCTCCCTTGATATATAACCTAAATAGATAAATGAGGTATCATTCTAAAGATTAAGGTCTCCCCTGTAGTAACATCGTATTTTAAGAATGGAATTTTTTCTTAATTGTTCCCTTAAAGGGCAAAAATATCAATATTTCTAAAATTCGTTTTTTGTGTCATTTAACTCCCTTGATATTTAAAAAAATTATAAACAAGATAAAGACTGAGGTCTTCGTAAGGTCGTCTGTTTCGTTACACCATATTTTAAGAAAGGAATTTTTCAAAATTTGAGCCTTAAAGAGCAAAATTATTAATATTTCTACAACGCAGTTTTTGTCACGAGCCATTTATCTCCCTTGATACCTAACCGAAATCGATAAATGAAGTATCATATTAAAGATTAAAGTATCCGCTTTGGTGACATCATATTTTGCGAAAGAACTTTCTCCAAATTCAACCCTTAAGGGGCAAAAATAACATCATTTCTAATTTTTTTTTTTTTTTTTTTTTTTTTTTTTTTACCTCGCTTGATACCAAACCGAAATCGAAAAATGAGGTATAATTTTAAAGACCAAGGTGTCCGCTTTGGTTACACCATATTTTATAAAAGGAATTTTTGTGAATACGACCCTTGAAGGGCAAATGTATCAAAATTATTTCTACAACGCGTTTTTTTTTTTTTATTACGAGCCATTTATCTCCTTTGATACCTGACGGAAATCGATAAATGACATATCGTTTTATAGATTAAGGTCTACAATTAGATAAAATCATAAATCAAGAAAGAATTTTTGGGAATTTGATGCTTAAAGAGGTCACGTGTATGAGACAGTTCAGAGCCAAGTCCCTAGATTGCAGCAGCAGATATCACCTAGAGCTTTTCGGATATTTTTTTCTGTTACGGAAACATTTTTGTTTTGCTTTGCAATTCCAACGTAAACATTTTATTAGCACAGCAACACGTATCACAGACGAATCAGGTTGGTTGAATTCTGTTAAGGTCAGTGACAGTTTGCTGTACATACAGTGTGTTTTAAATTTTCCTAAATGTTTCGTAATATGTTGTAAGTATTTTGATGCGTACCTATTACATTAAACAAATAAATATTTGTTATAAAAGTGCTGTTCTACTTTTAATTATATTTCAAACATTCAACCTCGCTATTCATCGTATTTTATTCGCAAAATTTTCGCATGGGTCGTCTAGTTTCACATATTCGTTTAATTAATTTAAAAAAGTAATGAAGATCTATGTTTAAATCTCTAATCCTTATATTCTGTGTATTCAATTACCAACTACAAATTACGTATCTGAGTTCGGTAATACAGCAAAAACATATATAAAGTTAAGAATTTGCATTACATTTAGTAATACGATTCTAGGAGTTGCTTGTGGATTTACTGTTCACTTACATTTGGCATGCGTATTTTAGGTATTTTAGTAACGTAACTAACGACTTGTTGACCAGACAGAAGAAAAAGTGAACTTCGCTGCTGCTGCTGCGTAAGATGGAAAATGTTTGGAATTTATGACTTACCGAGTAGACGAATTCCTTTTTAAGTCCAGGTTCTTCCACAGATCTACAACACAATGAAAGTGTGTTAGCATGAATTAAGAACGTTATGCACTTATATAATAAATCTTAGTAATCTTTTAAGAAAATTATATTATCCTATCCTTTAATTCGTGACATGCTAGTAAATTTTAAATTTATTATAAATGATTGATGGAAAATCAATTGAAGTTTAATTTTTTGTGTCGCACTGGCAGTAATCGTTTATCATGTATTTAAAATTATTATCTGAAATTGATGAAAATCATCCACAACATCTAGTTATACCCGTAACTAGTTCACTTCTTAGACATAACACATATCTGCATGTAAGTCTTTTCTGAAGCATCATCACATGTACATTAACTGGTTAAACATATTTTAAAAAACAAAGCAAACATTAAGTTTTTAAGTGCAACGAAATGTAAGAAAGATTATTCCAAACATCCGCTGAAGGAGGCAGACAGAAACAGCTCTGTTAATATGTCGAGATAACATCCGTTGTCACAACTTCTCGACTGCGATAATTCCATCA
This sequence comes from Vandiemenella viatica, assembly GCA_031002005.1. Lineage (NCBI taxonomy): Eukaryota > Metazoa > Arthropoda > Insecta > Orthoptera > Morabidae > Vandiemenella > Vandiemenella viatica. The sequence goes on along the minus strand of JARYHS010013630.1, from coordinate 282,989,498 downwards.
CTTCTCTTGAAGATAATAAAAACTGACTGGCTGATAGTGCCATCTAAGTTAATATGCTGTTTATCAACAACAAAACGCCATCACAGTATTTTTAATTCTTTTCAGTAATGTAAGAGGAAGTTTAAAATATTATTGTAAATCTTTACACAGGTAAGAATATCCTTATGATGTAACACAAAGTGTGATCAATGTGATTAATGACTATTAATAATTACGATATTAATAGTCATTAATAGCGTAACCATATCCTTGATTATATTATACTAAAAACAATACATTTCGTCACAACGTATAGTATCTATATTAATTTCCTCAATGCATGTGTTAAGAAGATCACAAGATTTACATGTTACCGAATCATCCATTTACTTCACTCGTATATGACTTATGGGAACTTTTCTGTTTAGAAATTTTTTTTTGTGTCCTGTATGGAAAAATACTTGTAATAGTTGCATTAAAACTTGTGTTGCTGGTCTGCATCGCGGATGATGTTTTGGCACTGTTTAGACTTACTTCTGCTATTGCATCTCAAATACAAGGTCTTGTTTACATCCTGCACATAATGTGATTTTCTGCAGCAGCTGATAAAACCTATATGGATGAAGATACAGCCTAAGGCAGATGTGTCAGCCGAATGGAAGGTAATAAACGACTTAGGCAACTGCTTTTGCAACTGGTAATTCTGAATGTTCATAAAAAATCTTTAGAACAAATGTTATTGTAAAACGCTGTAGAAGATGCATTTTAATGATCATGTGTAGGTTTGGTTTAATATTAATTGTCTCTGATTGCATTACACCAAGTAAATTCTGTTAACAGCCACCACCAGTTATCCGAGTTCCCATACTGAATTATCTGAACTGGTTGATGTATTTTACGCTTACAAATAATTTACTTTAGGGGAAACCTTAATTTCAGTTTTTGCACTAGCTTATTGATTAGTAGGTTGTCTCAAATATCCTGCTTCAACTGAACAGAAATGCTTCTTCCAGCAACTGGAGGTACATTACGTATCGCAAACGATTTTAAGTATTTCATTTCTTTTGTGCTATTACGGATTGCAGTTTCGTGAGTCGCAGAGTCGTGATATAAATTACAGCACTTCGCCGACATTTTGCACGGTATTTTTAGAGTGTAGTTGTAAAAATGTGTTTTAAAGTTAGAACAGTTTCCACTTAAATTCCTGAAAAATTCGATCTGCTTCCCTAGTTGTCAAGAATTTTCGTCGCGGTGTAAACTTATCTGCACCGCTGAGCGCTGCAAGGCAATAAAGGGCTTTCAAAATATAAATGTTGCCACTTTATCTGGTGTTTATTTGCCGGCGCCGCCGACGTATACACAACTACAATCAGTCAGATATACAGCAATACAGGTGTTGGGGGCCATCTAGAGTGCAAAGAACGCTGCGAGCGAGCAGATAGAGGAGGCAGCAAGCCAGCTGATAAGGGGACACGCCAACCAGGTTAATGACACCTCACCTCGTGCGCTGCCGCGCTCTATCCTCATTGCATTTCCTTACTCCCACAACCGCAACAGCTAGGAACTCTTAGGTCCACCCACTTCTGCACGTGTTATTTTTTTGGTTAAATATATCAATTTACCAAATGCACTACAAATCCTGAACATACGTCAGGGCCATTTGGATCTAAAGTTCGTCGAGAACTGGAATGGAAGCAGGGTTACAACCCTGTCCTATCACACAGGGTTCCTTTTCGTTTATTATTAGGACTACTTATAAAATGCCTAGATCTCAGTGAATGGAGAAAAAAAAATCCTTTTTATTTTGTTTTCGACTTCTGATGAATGATATCAAGCTATGTATTTTTCACTATGACGTTATACTTGGTGAAAACAGTAACTGAATTACACTTATTCTTATCGAAACATGTACAAATCAAATAGTGGTATGCTCACGACCAGGAAAGAACGAATTGATAAGAGAACACGTGACTCTATCGGAGTCCGTTATAATTGAGTCAAATTTTTTTTCCAGTGGTTTTCGGTACCTAGGTGATTCAGCCAGCCCGATAGTAATTTTTCAAAGCTAATTAGTCACACCACAGGTCGGACATGACATTCACCGATACAACACTTAAACACCCATATCTGCGGCATGACTGAACCGGCACCCTCTATGCTACCGAGGTCAGCCTCGGTAGAGTTATTTATCAAAACATGTAAACTAACTTCTCAGTAAGTTCGAATTCGCTAGTGGTTTTCAGAATCCATGAGCAACAAGCACTTTTAGTGAGTCTGTACTGAGTTGTTTTTCTGCAGTCATTTACCTCACTGCAACCGGTTAAAAAGTCTATCATTGGGTATTTGAGACCTCACTGTTCGAAAGTATGGGCATGAACCGTAGTGAACTACGGCAGTGGCTCACAATTAGCTATAACCATAAATCACAGTTGAACTTCCATCTTCGGTTGATAAACTTGCTAATTGATTTTCAATCACTAGAGGTTTTTTCTTTTGGATTAAATCTGTACTATTTGTGGGAACGATCTGTTTTAATGAAGCATGATTGGTTCAATATACTTTTGAGCTGTTCTGTTTAGTTTTTGTGTGTAACGTCTAGGTTCTGTTTTTTTGAAACGCATCAATCTCCATAAAATTTGTGATCAGAAAAACGTTATGCCTGAACCGAGTCTCAACCGTGCCTGTTAATGGAATTATAACCACAATCCTAGAATTAACATAAATGCTCATTTAAACTGTAAGGACTAAGATCTGTTAAATTGAAATGTCTCTTTCCAATGGTTTGTGGAGGAGGTAAAAGCAAATAGAAATGTGATGGTCGCTTACAGTAAGATTCTGCACTTCGGTTCATTATTCAACAGAAGTTACTTACATCGTTAGGTGGGTCCATTATTTAATTCATCGGTTTCGTAGCATATTAATTACTAAATTCCATCTACGTAAATATGCAAAAAAAATTGTTTTCATTTCATCTGTGTTTAGTGGCAACATTAGTATCTTTGGGATCATCTGAAATTTTTAGGGATAAAATTTTAAAAATTAAAGATAGAAAGAATTTTATTAAGAGTAACGGATACATGCAAAATTATTGTAACTGGAGTTCCTATTACGCAAAACAAAAACAAATCAAATTAAATGTTTAGTGTATTCACAGCTACTTCTCGCTAACTGCGTTGGTGTATTTAATAGTAATATTTAATAGAAGGACTAAGAGAATTCTGTTCTTTAGGAAATAAAATTTAATTCCAAACATTTGTCTAAACCTCAAAAAGAAGTTTCTAAAATTTTCTATATGGAGTACAACACTATAGGAATACCAGAGAAAAAATAAAATTGAAGCGTTTAAAATATTGTTCTATAGAAGGATGCTCAAAGTGGACAGGTAGCATACGAAATGAACGTATTTTATAAATAATGGAAAAGGTACGAAGTTTGTGGAGACACATTTTAAGAGATGCTGTATTGGTTAACATGTTATTGGGAGGAATAGTAGAGGGGAAATTATAGATGAAGAAAAAGATTAGAATATGTGAAGCATATAATTGAGGATGCAAATTGTAGTTGGTATGTTTAAAAGAAGAGAACTGATCAATATAGGAAGAGATGGAGGATTACATCATACCGTAATTCGAGAGACGGTTGAAAAAATACATCTCAACAACTTAGTATCTTCTTAGGATACCGGAAAGAAGGAGAGAGGAAAGTAGAGAGTGCTGGTGTAGCCAGCCCCAGGTGTGCGCGGTAGGTGGCCTCTTGATGGTGACAGAACGTAACAACGGCGGCAAGTGGCTGAATTTTAAGGAAGACGACATCGCGCGTAAAAAATAACGACCCTTGCGACCTCCAAAGGTTTTGTGTGTTCTCATAAAGACTGTAATAAATTACTGTTAATTGCTGTTAGAGGGTGAAACAGGGTTTCTCCATTAAAGAACAGGAAGAGGTATTCCCTGCATGTAGGTGTAAACTTCCTCAAACACCAACCACGGGAGCTTTAACGATAACCACGCACCACGCATTTTGATTATAATCTACGCAACGTCACAAATTCCTAAAGACCGTGTGACTTGTGCAAAGATGTGGCTGCGGATAATACGGTTATGAAATGGCAGGGACATTCTGAAGTATTAATTTTCCAGCAAGCGTTGAATTGACTGTAAAAACTACTAGTTGCGCAAATATCTTCAATTTTAATTATTTTATGTCAAATAAACAACTAAAAAATACCTGGAGCATTGAAAGACTTATAAATTTCCGTCACAATTGACGAACTGTAAAACAACGAACATTGAATTTAAAGTGGATGAGATTTTGTCTAAAATAGACGATAATATCAGAATAATTTTACCTATTCAAAAAATCTGTATTATGAATTTTACAATAGTGAGCGAGATGACACTGGCCAGACGATTACAATAACTGTTTCCTTTTATGTGTGTAATCTGATTGGGAATTCAGTCGGAAGGACATACGTAAATTAATTTTTGAAATTGTGTTTCTCAGATAGTCCGGTTTCACTTGGAATGACTTAATGAAACTGACAAAACTTTTAATTCCTATCGGCCGATGATTCGAGCATTGAAGTAAGTGACAGTTAACGTAGACCCACGTCAACATCAAATCCGCAACACGAACTGATAGAATGAAAATGTCTATATATATATATATTTTTTAATAGAACTACGCATCGTCGACGTCGAGGTCATTTGAGGCAGGAGAGCGTTTGGAGCGAGGAACTGGAGGGAACCCGGCCAACGCCTTCTAAAGGAAACATTCGCATGGAATGTCTCCGGGAAACCATGGAGAAACGAATACAGGATGGTCGGACGGGAATTCACATCCGCTTCTTCCAAAGGCCAGGCCCAAGCGTTAACTAGAACGCTTCTGTGTTTCGGATTCCACGTTAAATTCTGGGTCCCGTTTACCAGTTTAGTTTAGGTAAGATGGAAGCGAAGTGGCTGTCCTACCTCTGACACCAAGCTGAGCTTTTAACAAAACGCTTATGAGCGAATGGATATAGTGACAGTATTGTGAGAAGTTACTTCGAAGAATAAACTTCAGGCCTTTATTTAGGGCTTTACTTTTGCGTAAAATAAGCAATTTTGTGATTATAAATGAACGCAGTTTTTCTCGGCGTTGCTTATTTCTGAATGTTTCTCGGGAAACAAAGCGTGAAAAACTATTAATTACACACAATATTTCGGCGACATACATCACCGTCGCCATCTTCACGTGTAGTCGTAAGACTTGAAGTTTACCTAGAGCACGTTGTTTAAAAACTGTCATGGCAACGAAAGACGTTGTACGTTGCATAGCAGCATCCCAGACTTCATTAGACACCCGTGAAGCTTAGAACACATAGCGTTGCAACGTAACAACGTCTGTCGTTGCCATGACAGTTTTTACACAACGCGCTCTACGCAAACTTCAAGTTTTACGACTACACCTGAAGATGGCGAGGGAGGTTTCTGTCGCCGAAATATTGTGTATAAATAATAGTATTACTCGGTCTGTATCACGAGAAACATTCCTTTTTTTTATATTTCCATGCACCACCTGATACGCAATTATCTATGAGTACCTAGGTGACCGATCTTCGCTCGGCATCTTTCGATTTCTGTTCAGTATGTAAGATTTCATCAAAATCCTTAGAGAAGTTTTTGAGAAATTAATTTTATCTATTTATAATAGTTTCTCATATAATAGTATTAGATTGGACCGATTAAATATATAGACAGTATAAAAACCTAACCTGAAGGTTGGTTGGATCCTCCAGAAGGGTATGAGAACTTTATACAGCGTTCAGAGAGAGTCAGAAGGCATCTTGCCCGTCGCCGCTTAAGATATCTTGTGGTTGACGAGACGTTTTTAGACGTGGCTGTGTCGTTGATCTGCGGCCTAGATTGTAGTACTGTGTTCCAGGAGTTGCTTCTAGGCTATTTATAAAGACTTTTGCAGAATTCATAACATGCGTTTTAGTAGTTTGGAGTCTAGTTTCCCTGTGAAGTTGCGAGTTTTGTATAAACCAAGGTGCTTTTAAAATAGTGCGAAGAAGTTTGTTTTGGAGGGACTGTATTCTTTGTAGTTTGGATGGAGCGGCTGTGCACCATACGGGGGATGCGTACAACATGGCGGGTCTGATCAGTGATTTGTAGAGTAACAACCCGCATTTGATTTTAAGTTAGCTTCTCTTATTCAGAAGAGGATAGAGTTTGGAGATGCGAATATAGGCTTCGGATAGTTTCTGATTAATGTGGTAGTTCCATATAAGTATAAGATCCAAGTGTAGTCCTAGATATTTTATTGCTTTATCTGCTGGATGCCATTCTATTTCATCGTCGTTGATTTTGAGTTTTTTGGGATTTTTCGGATGGCGGAGTGTGAAGATTTTGGCCTCGCATTTGGTAGTATTCAGCTTGATGTGCCATTTTTTCAGCCAGTCGGAGAGTATATTAAATGACTATTGGATTTTTATTACTGCTACGTCTATATCAGTGTGTGAAGTGAAAATCACGGTGTCGTCGGCATACAAACAGTGCGCAATGTCGGGATGTCTGCCATGTATAAGTTGAATAATAGGGGTCCTAAGATGAAGCCTTGAAACCAAAGAGAAAATATTAGTAGGCTTCCTGGTACCTGAATCGTCTACGAGATGGTGTTAGAGCTATTTTCGAGATACGAAGAGCAAAAATTGTTCGTATTTTGTAAAAATGGGTTTTTGCATGGAAGACAACTATTTATATAAACTTAAAAAGCAAATCAGGTTACTTATTCAATTCTGGAATTTGACAGGGTTCTGAAAAATGTGAACTCAAATAAGCCATTGGTAGGTGATGTGACACCTTTAAAGTTGTTAAAAATTATAAGAGAAAAATTACTCACATCGTTAGCAAAAACTTACGAAACAGAGAGACTCTGACAAATTTCATAAATGTATAGCCTATTTTAAAACTTCCGAAGAAAGTAAAAGTTGAAAAATGTGAGAAACATTGAAAACAGATTTTGAACATTGCGTACTGTAGAATTACTAACTTGAGTGACTTATAGAACAATGGAACGTGGAGTTCGTATTAGACGAATATCAACTTGGGTTTAGGACAAAGTTGCGATAGGGTTACATATTAGGTCTAGTGCTGGAATTACGGGCAATGGAATACAAGGATATATTTATGGGTATTAGGATTTTCAAAGGATTTAAAGTATGTTACAAGGTATTCCGAATTGTGAAAAAGTTATGTACCAAATATCGAGTTAGAAAAATAATTTACTCTACACAAGAATCAAGTGAGTAGAATAGAAGTAGATAACAATGATAGAGAGATATCAGTTAAGAATGGTGTCGGACAAGCGTACTGATTATCCACACTGACGTTTAAATGAATTAGTCAATGAAGTACAAGAAAAATATGAAACTGTCATAATGGTTCAGGGAGTAACGATCAGTATGTTGCGGTTACCTGCTGATGATGTGCACTTTGGAGAGAAGAGTCAGGACATGGCATGAACGCTTTGTATCCAATGTAAACAAAAGAAAAACAAAATTCATGAAGTGTGGTCGCAATAATTATAATGACAGTATACTAAATGTAAAATCAGATGTATGAGAATTAAAGAAGAATTTGGTTATTTAGGAAGTAAAATTATAATTGACAGTCGAAGTAAATAGCAGAGTAGGAGCAGCAAAAGGAACGTGCTTCGAATAGTGATACCTAGCCGTTGTGGAAGAAAGGACGCAACGATGGACACATGTCAAAACATATGAAATAGGTTAACGGTTTAGTACAGAAGACAATGGAGGCAAGAACTGCGGGTGATTGATTAGAATACTGTATATAAATCGAGTAACTGAGGATGTGGGTTCTAATTTTCTATGTCGTGATGAAGAGTTTAGCTCGGGATAGTAAGAGATGGAGGATTGTAGTCAAGAGACTTATAACAGAAATATGGTACTTATTTTCCATTTAAACGACACTCCCGACGTTTTGAAACTGACAACAGTATCTTTAAACGGATCATATTTTGGATGACATTTAAAGGCTTCTTAGTGAGTGCACAAGGCCAGACTCGAAGCGGGGACCCGTAGGTCTAAATGAGAGTGGCACGTGTGACTATCGAGGGATACCAAACGCACTCACCGAGAGAACAAGTCCAGAGACCTCTACCAACTGCCTCTGGTTGGTCTAAAGATTTCCCCAAATCACTGACGCCCGGTCTCCCTTCACCGCCGCCAGGCATCGTTTGCAACAGAGACGTTCGTTATTTGAAGCGTTTAGGTAACCGGAGCGGATATATTTCTCGGAATGACAATACAACTTAAGCAGCGGTAAGTGTCACCGTAAATAAGGCGGTGGGATTTTGGCCTGTAATTGGAGGCGCCTCCGTGAGGTGGCGGCTCTACCGCATACCTCGGCCGCGACATAAAACACTGGCCACGATATTGTCACTAATAAACATTCCTCGGTCCACACCGTAAAAATTCTAATGCGGGCAGCGCGGGGCGGCTCGGCGCGGCTCGGCGCGGCAGGGCCCGAGTAATGATGACGTAGATAGTATCTCTGGAGCTGGCCGGTCTCAGCCCAATTAGCCCACCTCGAGCAGGGACCACCGCGCGCACGGCCGGCCAAATTGCCCCACAGACCCCTATTAGCGAATTTATGCCGTCACCAAATCAATCCGAACACGACGGGCGATTCCGGACGGGAGAATCTGTTCCATCTTCACACATTAAAATCGTTAGAAAAAATAAATAAATAAATGGAATGATCAGGACGTACAACTGAAATTTGTGTATTTTCATCGTTGACAGCATAATGCAAGAAGCATGGTATTACAAATGTGTAGTCAGTCTATTTCACAGCAGGCACATATTAGAAATGCTTATGATTTTTTTTTTTTGTATTAGAACCAATAACATATCTAAACAGATCCGCCATTGTCGCTCAATGTGCTGAGCCACTGCACATTGGATCGTGGAGGTACAACGAACCGGGCACGAGCCCAGAAACCACGCCAGTCGACCGTCCTCACTGCGCTTTTCTGCAGCCATCAGGCGAATTTCGAGACGGTCCCATATCTCCACATCATAAACTACACATTTCACAAAGAAAAAACACACTTATCACATGATCAACATAGTTGCTTGTTTCACAGACAAACGACAACACTGTACTTCCTCCTGTCAGTAGGTATAACATACTCGGCGGCAACAAGGGTACCTATAGCTCCAAACTGGGCCATCCCAGCGGCGAGTAAAACTCATGGAAGACAGCCGACCCCAAATACGGTGGGATAAAATGCTGAAGAAACAATAACATATCTAAATTGAGCTAACTGAATCACCATGGAAATACCTGATCACAATATTTAGTTTTTCTGCACGTTTCTTCGAAAGGGATATTGCGCGTATGTGTACTATGGTTACATGTGTTATTTGAAATCTGAGACCAACGCTAATGGTTTTACATAACTGCATAGATTGGTTTAATGGAATAATTCATTGATTTCTACCCTGAAGTAATGTTTTATTCAACATACACCTTATAAAATATGTACTCGTATCTGTTTATCAGAGCTTAATATTTGTTTATCTCTGTGATTATTTGCTTTAACTTTTATCCAACAAACTCCATAACTTCGGCATATGACATATAATTCCCATCTTCCAGCATCCTTATTTCGCCATAAACTTACATCTTTATCCATGATTCCCAGGATGCGTTTTTTTTCGTAATTAATCAGTCTAATTTTTACATACTTCTCAAATTGTCAGATTTAAGTTTTTATCAGTATTCCCGAAGCCAAAGCTTCACTTTTATGCAGTAATACATTTCAAACTTCCAGTTATATAAATCTACTCCTAAGAATAGATCGTTGTTTGATAATAAGAGGTTTTTCCTTTTAAGGAAAGATACTTCTCCTTATGATAATCTAAATTTGATTTTATTCATGTTTTTGCTGTTAGTTATGATTGAGAGTACCGTTTATTCTTGTAGTTCGTCTATTACTGCTTTGATATTTCTTCTGTATTGATGGCATTTTATAAATTTTGCATTCCTTTGTTAATATTTAGTTTAAATTTCATTTGCAATAATCCATCCACGCTGTTTGGTAATATCGGTATATTCCCTTTCTTATCGAAAAATGTAACAAATCATTAGCAAATCCCAGCATTTTGATTCTTCATTCAAGATTGTTTACATATCATTTACATTCTTCTTATACTTTCTTAATTGTTTCCTCCGCATTCGAATTGCATATTAATTATCTCACGCTAAAATTTCTTTTCAACTCACTTTATAACTGATTTCATCTTCACTACCGTTTGTGAAAATTGTAACAGCAAAAGGACAAAAAGCGACCAATCCACGGTACAACTTGTAGGACCTCCGTGTAGAATTACCGCAAGACGCGCTCACCAATTCATGCTTCTAAAAGGGATCCAACAAAACGTTCCGAGCAATCCTTTTCACTCGTATTTATCACACACTCGTAGGATGTTTCCTCCAGTCGTGTGGAATGCCATACATTGTTGGACGGCAGGGACCCGTGGTAGTTATCTGGAAGTCCAACAACATCCAACTCGTCCTACATGTTGTCCTGTAACCCCTATCACGATCCATCAAGCGTTCTTTATCGGAAAATCAAATCATCGTAGGACCTTTCAGCTGGACTGTGAATGGATCGCTATGACGTAGGAAAGGCGGGTGGCGAGCACGGAGACTTGCAGTGGCGTGTCCTCGCGCTTCACGTTTGAGATGATCGGGCTAGAGGTGGGCGCCGCGCCGCCGTGACGCCGCCACCGCTCTTTGCTTCGCGGCGTGTCCTTGAGAAACACTTCCTAACACGACAACGCCTTTTTTTAAAAAAATTCGCTAAATTGAGTGAATAAGTATGTGTTAAAACGACTTTGAATTAGCTGAAACTAATGTTAAAAAACTCTCTGTAACAGTGTTGTATGACTATCTAAGTCAAACTAGTTTTTGTTGGAAATATTTCGGAAGTTTAATGATAGAAGAAGCCAACAACAAGAAAATTGTGAATTCCGATCAAGCCTATTGCTTAGCTACTCTAAATGCAGTAAAAAACATTGAAGTATTTAACACTGATGTATGGAGACTATTGGAGACCACATAGAAGGCATGATAAGAGATATAAAGAAACAGTTGGGACTGAATGAAAATAAGATTCTAGCTGTCACTGATGCTGGAGAAAACGTGCGAAGAGCAGATTCGTTTGATGATATGGAACATCATCTGTGTCTTGGTCATGGGCTCCATAATCTCGTGACAGTGGAGACATAAATAGAGTTACAGAAATTGAAACGCTCGTAAAAAAAAATGCAAGAATATTGTCAAGGGACAGAGAGAGAGATATCCTCTGTCAGAGCTAGAAGTACATGCCGAAAAGATGGAAAAAGAGTTTATAGACTCCCTAGATAACGTCATTAATACCAAGAAAATGATGAGACCGATCCTATTTTAGAAAATGATTAGGGGGAACCAGTACCCATAGAAAGATTTGATGAAGTAGTTGAAGAGAGCTCGCTATTCGTATCAGGACTAGGAGATATTATATACATTATTTCTATCAAAACTGCAAGACCCACTCGTTGGACACTAACTCGTTGGCACAGATTTCCAGAATTGCTTGAAAGTTTAATCCAAGTATGCAACCGTGACCTGATAAACAAGATGTTTAGAAAGATTGGAAAAGATGAGATAAAGATTAATCAAAGTGAGTCAAATCTTTTAGACATAAAGCTGCTAGTGAAATTTTTGAAAAGGTTTCGCGAAGCAGTTGAGGTCATGTCGTCTCAATGAATGTTACTCTTCTGTTCCGTTGTGAAATAATTGACATCCTGAATTCTATCATAGATGACGAATTGTTGATTATGTTTCGGCTTAATCGCAACATGGTGGCAGAAATTTACAAACGATTCGCTACCACAAGAACGATAGTTGCATTATCACTTTTGCATTATCGTTTTGTGGGTTTCGAAGAAGCAGATACATATTTGGAGTCAATAAAAAAGACCAGTACTTCCTTTCTTGCCTCATGTATCAAGGAAGTATTCACTGCCCTTAATGTGCCAGAAACAAATGAAGGTATATATCCTATTGCTTCTACAAACTTCACCAATGATACATCATCATTGCAAAAACATCGTGTATATGCCGATAATGATTATCCGACCGATAAATAATGTTGGAAATATTTAGCTTCATCAGTTCATAGAGATGGAGATCTTTTAAATTATTGGAACAGCAAAAACAAACAAAAAATGTATGCCTTTCCTCGCTTTTCTGCCCTTGTCAAGACTTTTCTTTGTGTGCCTGCATAAGCACACCGAGCGAAGAAGTATTTTCTGTGACTAGGTTAGTCATTTATGCGAAAATGTTTACGCTAACCTCATTTCGCTTAAACAAAATTATCTTTATATATGGTAACTATTGCAAAATTTTGAATATATAAGTGAAACTTTATTTCTTTTTTTCTTTTTGAGAATAAGTAATGGTATATACGAATATCATAAAATGTATATATTAAAGTCAAGCAACCAGCTGAAAATGTTCGGAGCGCCGCCGCCGAAATTTTGGCAAGCGGCGCCCACCTCTAAGTCGGGCCGCGAACTCCGCAAAAGCAATATCACATTTTTTTTTTGAAGCTTTCGTAGTTATGTAAATAATTTACTTCATTGTGAAATCATCCCACATTTTTGTTGTTGAAATATGGGGCAGAAAAACAAACTAATATGGCAGTATTATACGGAAATAGATTATGCTTATGAAAAAATGTAGAATTTGGGATAAAAAATATGCTTATTTTGATTTTATGTTTATTTTTGATAAATATTAAAATGTAAATAATTATAAATTTATTTTTCCACCTCTCCATCCGCTTCCGCAAAAACATCCGCGGTTGCCAAGCAGTGAACCTCCGCATCCGCAAAGATGACCTCCGTTACACCCCTAATCTAAATCTCAGAAACAATACGTTTGTTGATTTCAAGCTTTACGACTCCACTGATTGTTTCAACCTAATCTAGACACTAACTAGGGCAATAAAAAATAGCAATCAACCAACTGTCAGAACCTCCAATGTGAAATTTAGAGAAGACATCTTCGAAATTAATACGGGATCTGGCAGGGTAGTTTGCTTTCACCTATACTCTTCAGTTGTGCACCAGCGAAAGAGTTCCGTGAATAGTACGAATAACTCGGTAACGGATGGATCAGACTCGGCTAAAGGAATATAAACCTTCAAACTGATTGTCTGACACTGGTTTTTTTATCCGTCTATTGCAGCTATAAAATAAAAACTTCGTTATGACATACGCTTTTCGGTTTATTATACCGTCATCGGGCCCTAAAAGAAGTTATGTACAAGTTTTGACGTTTAGCATGATGTTAATCTAACTAACGGTATAAGTCTGTTACTAAATGTTATTTACAGCATATTTTTACTTTACTTACGGTTTTTGTATATTACATTATAGTCTTGAACTGTTCCACATCAGTTTTGTTCCAGCTTCTTGAGATTTTCCACTCACTGTACATTTTAGTATATAAAATTTGTTTACACACATTACTATTTCAAATATAGCTTCTAAAACATGCGATTGCTACTGTTTATGTTTGATTTTCAGAGATTCTAACTGTCTATGGCAAATGTATTACCAATCTATTTTGTTTTGTTTCATGAGATTAACTTTTATCTTTGTGTTTGAATTCGAGTACATTTTTAGTGCCCTGAATAATGTCTGGTTCATGATCACATTTTCCCTTTTGTTTAGTGCTCAGCGTATATGAAAATTTTCTTGAATTGTAAGCATATTTTTCCTGTGGGTGTTGATTGTCAATATGTTTGTTTTCAATTAAATGTTCTGCAAAGATAGAACGATTAGAGCATTTTAATGCCCTTATGTGCTCTTTGTATCGAATTTCGAATTTTCTGGCCGCTTGTCCAATGTAACTATCCTTTTTACACTGTTGGCAGGTCTATTTATATACTCCTGACTGTTGGTATTTACTTTCAGCTGTGTTCCTATTAAAGTGTTTTTGAATAGTGTTGATTGTTTTGAAAGCTATATTTATTTCTATTTTTTTTTTTAGAATGTTACTGATTCTGTATGTGTTTGTGTTCAAGTAGGTCATTGTCTGTTTTCTTGGTGTGTGTCATTAGTGAATGTGGTTTGGGTATTTGTCTGATGGGATGGGTGTATTTCCTGGGCATATTTACATTTTTGTTTTTTAATTGTGTAATTAATCTTCTCTACCATGTTGGTGTTATAGCCATTATTGGATACTATCTGCATAATATTCTTGAGTTCTGTTGTGCAAATTTCTTTGGAGAGGGATATCTCATTCGTTCTATGTAACATGCATCTAATAGCAGCTTTTTTGTGGTTGATAGGGTCATTGGAAACTGCATGTATAATAGTATCTGTAGTCGCTGGTAGATGCTGAAACTATGTTTATTATGTATCTTTTTTATCGTTATGTCTAGGAAATGTATCTGGTTTTTTTGTTTCTTTGTCAATGGTGAAGTTGATGTTCTTGTTTCTTTTGTTAATTTCACTGTGAAATTCACCAACTCGTTGATGTGGTTCATCCAGAAGACAGATTATATCATCCACATATTGCACTATTTTGTAGGGATTATTTTTTGAAATGTTCCATTCTCTATATCAGCGGTTCCCAACCTATGGGTCGCGACCCACTAGTGGGTCACGGCGTTTGTTTTGGTGGGTCGCGGAACAATCGACGTTTTGCCCCATAAATATATCTTTTATTTCATCTATTTAAAAAAATATAACACGATATTTTACAAGTGCAGTAATGGTGAAACCTATTAGCTTAAATTAAAACTTTATGAGAAAAAAAAGTTTTCTTAAACAGTCAGGCGGTACTATGCAATAACCTCGTTGTGAGATATAGCAGCGGCAGCAATCGCACAATCGTTATGGCAACCCCTGAACACCTCCTCTCCCGCCCTGCTCTAGTTCGAAGACGTGCGCGCATATCACCGGCAATTTTACTTCTCTGATTGTCATTTTCTAGTTTATTGTAGAATCTAAACCAAAGTCTTTGATCTAAACAGTCTTTCTCTGCTTGTGAGAGTGAGTTGTTGTTTGCGTTTTGTTTTGATTGAGAGTAGATTTAATGTGATTATGGAAAGTTTGTTGAGGACTGGATCGTGCCGTAAAAGAGGGTATGCAAATGGTGAGGAAACTTCAGCCTCCATGGCTAGTATTTAGTAATAATATGTTTGAAAATGTTACTGAACCACAACCAAGTATTTGTAATTACAAAGCAGGCAGCGAGAAAAAGCAAAAGACGTATCTGCGAAAATATAAAAAGGTTTATTTGAAAAACAGGTTTGTGTTTTCGGGTACTAAAGAAGAGCCAATACCTCAGTGCGTGATTTGTTGTGAAAATTTGTCCAGTGAAAGCATGACGCCATCAAAACTTGAAAGCCATTTGTCAACCAAGCATCCTGAGTACACGTATAAGCCTCTTGAAATCTTTCAAAAAAAAAAAAAAAAAACTTCATTATCTTTCGACAGAATCTACGATGGAAAAGTCAGTTTCAGGCCAACAAACTAACTTCCATCACTTCTTACCAATTATCCTTGTTAATAGCAAAGCAGGAAAATGCCACTGATGGGCTAAGTCCTATCTTGGTGAAAAACACCTACAAATCCCATTTTAGTGGTTGACTGGTAAGTTTACCATTGTGTTATCCCGCTCCCAGTTTTCCATATTTTCATACATTTGGTTGAAGTAAAACACAATGATAAACCTACCAATTAACCACTAAAATCGGGTCTGCAGGTGGTTTCCACTAAACAGCGACTTGGCAGACCAGTTGCATTTTAGTATGCTGCTCGAGTTACTTCTAATCGCGGAGTTTCACCAGTTGATGAGGTGATGGTCTGTGCAGTAGCTGCCCGGTCTATAATATTTTTGCTGTTTTATGTATTATCAGTTCTTGGTTTTGTTGATACTATATCCTTTGTACGGAAATTTGCCCCTTCGTAGGATAGGATAGTCGATAGGGTAGCGAGGTCATACAATAGTTTCCATTTTGATATTTAGATAGACTCTCATATTAGGTGGGTCGCGAAAACTTTTTTTACTTAAAAGTGGGTCGTGAACCACTGAAGGTTGGGTACCGCTGCTCTATATGATCCATAAAAAAATTGAAGCCATTATTCCTGATATTGGACTCCCCTTGGGTAAACCTTCTTCCAATATGTAGTATTCTTTATTAAAACTAACACTTTTGGGGGGGGGGGGGGGGTATGTTACTGTGAATTTTAAAGTTGTTTTCTATCTGATGTATGGTTTCAGCAACAGGGATTTTTGAGAAAATACTATCTTCATCAAATGATACAATAGTTGATGTGTCGGGGACCAAAGGGTTCTGTATATTTTCTAGTACATGACCTGGGTGACCGATTTATGTTTAAAATGCAAGATTTTGCGTGAAGTTTGATTAAAGTTAGACGTTTTCCATGAAGACTTTCCAGCCATTTTGAAGTGCACAGTTCCTTGCTCTGACCAAAAAGTAGCTTAACTAGCACCAGTAGACGTGCTGGTAACTGAACGTTCTACAACATGAGGTTAGAGCTATTTCCAAGATACCAAATACAAAAATTGCTCGTATTCTTTTTTCGTAAAATCGTGTTAAAAATTTGAAAAGCATAACGTTATCTACATATGAAATTTCATCCAAATCGCTAGAGCGATTCCCGAGATCGTTCGTTTTACCACCTCATAAACTGCTTTTAAAGAAAATTGTTATTACTAAGTAGAAATCCCAATGCTAATCAGGGATTAATTAAAGGTGCGAGATTGGTGGTAATTCACTTATACAAGTACATCATCAGTGCTAAATTCACTCAATCTGATAAAAATATGCTCATACCTCACATTAACCTTATATCTTCTGATCCAACCGTGCTTTACCAAATGATAAGAAAACAATTCCGAATAGAAGTAACCTTTTGTAGGGATGATTTTCTGAAATATTTCATTCTCAATATGATCCATAAAAATAGATGCCATTATTCCCGATATTGGACTCCCCATGAGTAAATATTCTTCCTGTATGTAGTAGGCCTATTCTTTATTAAAACTGAAGTAGTTTTGAGAAGTTATTAGGTTCAGAAGCTCAATTATTTCTGTAATTTAGTATAAGGTCAGACGCTTCAAAAGGCAGAATTGTATTTATCATAACCTGTTGCTTTTTTTGTAATAACACCAGTACGTGGCTTTTTCATGAGCTTGCAGTCATTAGCATTTATTCTTATGCTAAAGACAAATAAGTTCAAATAGTCAACGATGATCATATTATAACTGGTAATATTGTTTTCAAAGAAGTTTTGTAAAGTAAAGAAGCTAATATTTTTTAAACATATACTTTTTAAATGTTTTACAGTTAAATATATAGCGTTTATTGATAACAACTTTTTACTGTAAAAGTGATATTTATTACTATTTTTCAAAATTAAATATCTTTCATTATTAAATGCTTGCGTTTACTTATTTACAAATTATTACGTTACCATTCAGTGACTGATCACGATACTATTCGAATGGGTTAGCAAGTGTACAAAAATTATTTGTTTAAAGATATAAGAATTCCTTGCTGGAACCAAAGAGAACTTAACATCAGTCAGCTTACTAGTAGACTACATGAAACGCGTACGGGAAGGCGTTAGAGCCGTTTTCGAGATATCAAATACAAGAATTGATGATTTTTTGTAAAATCGCGTTTTTAGTGGAAAGACACCTTTTAAAAAAACAAAATTTTATATAAATATGAAAAGTCATCCAAATCGTTAAATCTGTTTCCGAGATCCAATATATATATATATATATAAAAGAATTGCTCGTTTAAAGATATAAAATAAAATGTGAGATGTTTAATACGTTTCTGTTTTGTGATATTTGTAGTGTTTTGTAAGGAGTGTGTGTATGTACTGTGCTAATTTGTATGTTGGGGCATTCCTAAAATTCATCACCGGTCTTACTGGAATATTGTCTTTACGATTTTTGGTTGGCTTCTTGTGTAATTTTTTTGCTTAACTTTCACAGACTACTTTGCAATTATTTCTGATTCCGTAACGACAGCTGCAAAACGAGTCAACCATCTCAAGGCACAAGCCGGAAAATCCGGCCTTTAAACGCTAAGCGAGTGGAAAAATATGAATACCTAGATATGTTGGTAGAACATAACATTTCTGAGAAAGAATCCTTCCCGTCATAAACGAAAAAAATGGAAATGACAATTCAACTAACCGAAGGCGAATGCAACAAAGGGTCAATATAGGTTATTGCATTATTACACCACCATCCAGCCTGTGGCCTTACACGCTGAAGAATGCCTTGTGATGTGTAGGAAAGGTTTGATTGGAAAATTGTGAGTAAATAAAGAAAGATCTTTGGAAAACGGTGAATTCAGAACATACCACACAGGTGAATTATTCACGAACGTGATAAAGATTACAGACAAGATTCGGAAAAGAAGGATTGCCGATTATGGTCACATGACACAAATGAGCCAATCGAATATATCGCCAATTACTGCACAGGAAATCCAAAGGCTCCTAGTTGTCTGAGACGGAAAGCTTCCAGATATGAGTTTTCTATGGTTTCCCCCAATTCACTGCAGGCGAATGCAGGAATAGCTCCTTTAAAAGGCCATAAACGAATTCCTTCCAGTTCCTTGCCCCCAGTCCTAACCCGCACCTAATAACCTCAACCTGGATGAGGCGTAAAGCCATAAAAAAAAGATCTGAAGGAATGGGGATCTAATGTGAAGAAATCATAGAGGCTATCTCTAAGAAACATGAAAGACATGAGGAACACCAAGAAAAGTCCAAACTAAATCAAAACACAGATAGAAGCAAGAAGGGAAGAACACTGTAAACGAATGCAGGGAATACTGAGAAGAAGTTAAAAACCAAGGAAAAACTCGTAGAACGTTTATCTGTTTCCTTTGTAATGAATCCTTCTGAACAGTAGTGACCCAGAGATCCGATGGTAGAATATCTTACCTTCAGATTACAGTGTAGTTTCAGAGGGTAGCATTCCTCCTCATTATTTTTGGGTTTAGAATGAATTGATTCGCATTACTTTTTCTTCCCCATGTGGTTCGTAAGCATTCAAGGTCCCTTTCCAGACTCACAGGAAAGACAGAGCCATGAAAAACCACACGTTATAT
The DNA here is from genome assembly GCA_031002005.1 of Vandiemenella viatica. Taxonomy (NCBI): domain Eukaryota; kingdom Metazoa; phylum Arthropoda; class Insecta; order Orthoptera; family Morabidae; genus Vandiemenella; species Vandiemenella viatica. Next base: position 282,970,292 of record JARYHS010013630.1, on the reverse strand, counting down.
CAAATTACAGAAGTTCTTTCAACTGTCGAAAAGGAGCATAGATAGTAACTGCTGAAATTTTCTCATCGAAATTCAGGAAAGGAACTTAAGGAAATAAAGCTCATAATTTGAAAGAAGTTGCCTTCTATTTAATATAATACGGAGCGAGGACTACAGACAACGAAGATATCGCCATGAAATACACAGCACGAGAATCAAGTTGTAATGATATAGTAAAAATAAAATACGTTAAAGGATTAAACGGTGGTGTAAGTAATGCATTGTAAATTGCGAAACCGGAGTCATTTATCGGGTCCGGCTGCGTCGGTGGTACAAAGCACGCAGTATATCATATTGAAAAAAAAAAATAGTATTGGCATCATAAATGAAACAGTGGCAATGACTTCATGGCACCCTTAAATGTAGGTTCGATTACAGAATGTCCTCAGATTATGATGAAAGAAACAAGGGAATATTACTTATTGTGCCTAACACTTGCTGGAATGTTGGAAGCACCTTAAAGGTAGATGGCCCCGGTCAGCTAACGGTATCATCTCTGACACTGTAACTAATGAACTTCAGCATTGATGCTTGCGTTGATATACGCATTACACCGGCAGTAGCTGGCGTCTGGGAAGGCGATGCCTCATACAGACAGAGAAAGAGAAACCCCCTCGCTCGTATCGAGTACACGCGTCGTTTGGAGCATCGTGCTCCATTCTGCGTTGTTTATACTTAATAAGTCTGAACCGTCCTTACATTTGAATTTTTTTTTTTTTAAGACTATCAATAAAGTTCAGTGATTCATGTTTCAGTCGCTAAATCTTTAGATTCGTTTCCTACACAAGTAGCGACTAGAACTTGCTCTTATTTTTATCCGTTTATTGTATTAATACTTGTGGTGCTTGACTATAAACAATAATATATATCGTGTTACTAACATTCTAAACATATTCTCTTTTACGTGTTAAACTGTCTAGCTTAATTTGTACAAGCCACTCACTGAAAACGAACAGAATTATTTCACGGATAATGTATGAATCGAATTATTTTGAAATATCAGTATTACTCGTCTCAAATAAATGAAGGATTAATCTTTTGTTAGAGTTATTCGAAACATAAAACATTTTGTTTATTGCAGATTTTCTCCAGTGCGGTATAACTATTTCTCTATTTTACAAATTCTACTTCCATTTATCCATCGCATGTGATTCTTCGTCTTATGAAAACCTGGGTGAATTACTGATTTTTAGTATTTGTACAGTATTTTCTGAGAAATATTATACCTTAACTCACCCAATTTCTACAAATTTAATTAATTTTCTTAATATGCAGTTTAACATCACATAATTCATACAGGCTTGCACGTTGTGACACAATGTGTTCACATACTAATACCTGTTACGTAGACCGCGAATATGTAAAACATGTGCCATTCCCTGCCGATGATATCTAAAGTTAGTAAAATTTTCATTTTGGATGATAGTAAGCTAGAAACTGAAATACAATCATCTCAGCAGTATAGCAGTACCACTCAATTCCACCTGAACGAGAAATCCAGACAAAAGTAAATACCAACAAACTTATCATCAATTTGTTTAGCCTGCGGAAATGTAAAAATTTCGTCCTGCATCTTGCACGTATAAAGTCACGAATGTCCTTTCTGTCCTCAAGGATTTTACAAAGGATTACAAATTTTCTTTGAGACCCTGTCGGGAATCAACCCTAATTTACTGATACTCTGTCAGGAATCAACCCAAATTTCCTTGAAACGTGTTATTATGACATTAGTTTTACTTAGGTGAGCCCTCAGTGCTAGAAGTGTGTGTCTCAGAGCGAGACGTGGGACTACTCGTATAGGAAGCAAAACCAAAAGCTACCGAATGGGAATGCCGAAACTTGCAATGTTTTAGATAAATCACTAAGCCGCTCTTCTGTTGCTGTAAAATTACTCCTATAGAAAGTAAATTAATTTTTCCATTCTGTTACATCTATTTTCTACCCCCTGTTTGTGACAGTGCTAGAGCCCAATTGTTTTCGAATACTAGTGCTTGTCTGTAGCAGAAAGTTTTGTTGGGTGGCGGAGGATGCAGGGGAGGACGGGGGGGGGGGGGGGGTACCTCCTGTGACGGCCCTTCTCTTCCCGGCGTTTGCAGTCAGGGCGTTTAAAGGTAAATAAATAAACAGCCGTTCAGCCTCCAAGTCTCATTAGAGCCACGAATCCGAAAATCACATTTAAGGTGAAAGGATGCTTAGTGAATGGGAAAACCAAATAAAAGATTTGCATAACTATGATGAATTCGCAATGGAGACAACAGTGAAAAATACTTCAACACACACACTATTGAAATACCAAAATAGCATGCTAGTATCACACCAGGAAAATATTCGCTTCATCATGGAAGTGAAGCACATTTTTTGGAATCGGCTAAAATCCAATAATTATGGGGTGTGGGGGGGTGGGGGGTGGGAGGAGAATAGTTAGTAGCAATTTTGTAGGAACTAGTGTAATCACCCAAGTTAAAGACGCAATCTGGCGAAGCTGTTTCGTCGAACACATCGCCATAACGAGGGAAATCAAAGAACAGTAAGGGTACAAATACTCACGAACATTCATTTTTCTTTCAGCTGAAGGTTCGTGTGGAAATATCACTAATAAATCAGAATTTTATTCGGTAATTAAGATGGGTAATTTTTCGTTAGAAAGGCTATTTCAAAGATATAGTGGAAACAATACATAACGATTGTTTTAGATGTAATCGATCACAATTAATTTGTAGAAATAATGTTTAATACTTTCAGGATTTCGAATACCGGAAAGAAGGTACAAATTATTTTCTCATATGGCAGTAGAACTGTTAGGTAAAACATCTGAATGAGAACAGTACATAAAAAGCAATCAAGATAGATAGATATCAGAATTAATTCTTCTTCTGTACGGTAAGGTTTAGGCAGATCAAAATCTGTCACAGGATTAAATACCTCGCTTCATTCTGTTGCTTTCTAAAACTGAAACCTAAAACAGCACTCCACACAAACACTAACACGAAAAATTGAACGGTTATAATTTTGCAATCTCCTTTTTGGATACTTCTATCTCTAAACTTTTCACAAGATACCTAACTCGCTAGTGAGATTTCATGTTGCTGCATGATCTCCGAATCATACCGAGCGTCTAAGCATGCGGTTTCTTTCTGACTTTTTAACTTAAAGAGTCTTATATCTAAGGTTTTTTCTTTTTGATTATGGCTCTACGTTTAGTCGAGGTCAATAGAGGCGGAAACGACTGGGGACAAGGATCGGCAAGGAATTCGACCATGGACTTTGAAGGAACCATCCCTGCATTCGACTGGAGTGATTTGGGGAAACCATGGAAAACCCAAATCTATATGGCCAGACGGAGACACAAACCAGCGTCTTCCAGAAGACTCATGGAGCAGAATGAATAAGAATCTATTGCCTGAGAGTTAAATCACAATATCAGAATTTTCTTCGATGCCACATGAAACCCTTTACGTGCCCGAATTCAGTACGCAAGTCATCTGTGGCTCAGCTGTTGATGTAAATTGTCAAATAAGTTTCTTGTTTCTTGGATATGAATTTCGTTTTCAGGTTGCTCCATAGACGACAAGGGATGTATTAAAAAAAAAAAAAAAAAAAAAAATGCTCAGTGAGGCGCGGGACCTTGCAAGGCCACGCAGGATATTAAGTACTGCGTGTGTCGTACTGGTAACTGCAAGGCTTAATCAGTAAAAGAGTTGACGCGAAGAAACTTATTTTGTGTTTATTACGGCACCATACCTCATATTAGCATTGCAAAACACGGCGAAGTAAATTAAGCAACCATCCAAGTGGACAGAGCGGCACTTAATGAACGTGACGGGGAAGGAGGCAGTACAGCCGTAATTTAAGTGGATTTATGTCTCAGCCAAGCTGTCGCCTCATGAAAACTTGTCTACAGTGCTTAAGCGATGTAGACATTACTTTACATACTGTTATGTCAGTGTTCCATCATTTTTAGAACAGCGCATTAAAGTATACATTTGCGGTGCTTTCTTTTCTGAAACCACAAACTTGTAGGTGTGAATACTCTTACAGATTTCGGAGAAAATGTCAGCACTGGGTGAATTTGACTGCGAAGGATTTCCGGGTAGTAATAAAAATATATGTTTACGACATTTGTCTGTCTGAAGCAATGATACTGTTAATATCAATTGAGGAAGCCGTAGATTTTACGACTTTCGGGAAAGGTCCTGGCTCTTCCATTTTCACCAAGATGTAACTGCAAAGTAAAGGTCATAAGCTAACAAGTTATAAAATATGAACGAAGTTATTTCTGATCCTCTAGAAAGACGTGTATTTAAAATCTTTTTTTCTGTAGTATTACAGAATACAGTAAGATTTATATTACAATTAGAACGTAGCAAAGGCACGCGGAAGTGTTCAAAGATATTTGCAGTGGTTGACTTTATTTCCTTAGTTACAAAATGACGCACGATGTGTAGAATTCTTGAATTCTTGTTGTATATTCCGAGCGAAGTGTGACAAGGTGTTCGCGAACGGTTGCCACGGTCAGAATTTAGTTGCCCGAGCGCTTCTACTACTGTCGTAGGTCCTCCAAATTTGATATACTGGTATATCGTATATGGTAAAAGTCGTTCAGGGCAGCTGAGAATTGACAGTATTCAGCAGTAAATTTTGCATTCATGACTCGATACCTCAGTGTTATTAAAATTGTCGGTAATCTAGCAAGTTCTAATTGTAAGTTCATTAAGGCAGCTATCTAGACTTTTAGTCTGGTTATAAACTTGCGATTAAAGATAGCTGTTTGTCACTGGCAGAGTTCAGTCATCTACTCTTTGAGGCTACTGTCTGGGATTAGAGGACAGTAACCACTGCAGGAGATCGAATTGGTACCTGCAGATATCAACGCACTGGTATGGTTTAGTTATACGCCTACAAGTTAACACTGTTCGTACAAGCAGGCCAACAGTATTTTTAATTAATAAGCGTAGCGGGAGACTAAGTTCACCGTTTTCTACCTGCTTATAACCCATTTAGTTTTTTAATAGTTTCATTCTCTTTTTGTCGGTGATTTTTTTATATGTTCTTCAAAGGTTTGCACCGCAGTAATTGCAAGGATTTATTATCTGTTTCCTACTGCAATGCTGGGAAATCCGATCTTTCTTCTAGCGTACTTCAATCCCATGACATCTGTACTCCACATAGCGTAGTGGAACTTCCCTTTTTTACATTATATCGCGGACAAGCATCATCTTGTCCGCTACTGGTGTGATTACATACTCATGGTATAGCTTTTAAAACCGTTCGTCATTATTAATAATGTTGTTACTGGGTCTCGTTGGAGCCGCGGTTGGTAGCGTGAAGTACCTCAGCCAGGGGCTCCACAGAGTTAGCTGCTTCTAACCTCTGGTACTAGAGACCGTCCGGTATTTAGACACGGGAGTGGGAGAGGTGGTCAGTAGTATAGGGTAATTCAAATAGGAGTAGAATTTGCATCTCTAATTCTCGAAAACTATAAAAGATACAAATACGTGTCAGAAATCACTGGACAGAAGGTTCAAATTTTTATTCTATACATTCGACATGAACATTTCGGAGTGCTCCGTGCGAAAGCACTTCGGATACGATCAACATATTCATAAGACGTTCAAGGAAGACCATTGCTTTTTCCTTTGTATATGCACCCATCTTCTAGCAATTTCTTATGTCAATTGTGTATCTGTTTGTGAAGAGCTGGCACTTTATTGAAGTTACGACGGAATGCACGCTGGATATCAACAAATAGCACACTGCAGCACCCAAAACGACCGTCCCATGGCGTCGTAATTTCAAGGTAAACAAACAATAGCGCTGTTGGCGGCAACGAATGGTACTAATAGGCGAGGCTTTCTAACTCTGAACCTTCCTCTACCCAGTCGAGTGTGACACGTATTTGCATCTTTTATAGGTTGTGACAGATAAAAATGCAGAATCTGCTCCTTGTTTTTGAATAATCCTTTGTTGCTTGTCACCGGGTGGAATATTAAAAGACTTGGTAAAATGAGAAAACTCTCTAGAACAGGCCGACGAATATTCTGTTTCAGAAGGAACATCTATTCAGAACTGCAGACGTAAGTAATATGAGAAAATAGCACGACAAAATGTTGTGTGTGGCTTGAATGCTGCCTCAGCCGCCTATCAAAGCCTGGAGAGAAGGTCACCACCGCGGTGCACTGCAGCACAATTTGCATTTGTAATTTCGTTTAATGCATGTAAACACGCAGTAAGGATACTTCCCGGAATTATTATCGATTGAGGAGAAAACAACTTTTAAATGCAAACAATTCGTTGACTCACTGGCGGAAGGATAAAGACACTTTGATTACCTTAATACACATTTAAAAAAAAGTATGCCAGACTAATTGTAGGAAAATAGTATCTTCCATGCTTAAACATGAGTTAAGAAACTTAACTACTATCCACAAAAATGAATCATGTTATTGGAATCAAGTACGCAGTAAAAAGCGAACAGTAAACTTTTTTCAACGTTGACAGACAAACAAACAGTTTTCAACCAAATTCTTGTCTTTTGTGTGTGTACACTTTTTCCCCCACTTTCGTGTTCTGTTACTTCGAAGCAAACCGATAAAAACGAAAAATTATTCGACCTTAAACCGCCAGTATTTTAATTACAGACTATACTCAGAAGATGTTAGAGCAAATTCATTAATCCAACTTCAGTTTTCACAATGTCAAATATACTTAAATTTTCTATATAATAACATAAGCAAGACGCTCTTCTGCCCTTAGGCTTGTTCGAATCTTCTGTAGGGCTCGCCACGGGACAGATCCAGAGTTTTTCTGGCCAGCTCCTATCCTCCGTGTAAGGGTTACTGTCAATGTGGAGATGACTGTTTGTAGGTCGCGTTGAACATATACTATTCAAACTTTCTCTTAGTGAAGAATTAATTTAATGCTCCCATCCAATGGAAGAATCGCCAACAAATGTGTCATACGCGCTGACAGCATTCGCACTGCAACTTGTAACATTATAATTAACGGCCCCATTCATTTTTTGTTATTAATTTACTGTTATTATTATTGAATAATGTTGCATTTATTCATTATAAGTATACTGAATATTTGTATTAATGTTTGTAACTTTATTTGTAATTTTGTTGAATTTCTACAGAGTGTATTTTGTTTAGTAAACGAAGTAGCAATCTTTGACACTGGCCAGCACAGCTGTGCGTGTAGCGATAACTGATTGGGCGCCTGCCTTGTAGCAAGACAGGGCGCGCGGCAGTGTGTGTGGCGCGAGCAAAGGCTCTTCTTACACAAGCTAAACTAATTTGTGATTTATAAGAGAAACTTTTTTCAATGTAACAAAAGTATCTTAAACGTTGTGTCGAGGAACGATATTAATTTAATTCACCAGTATTTCGACCAAAACAGCGAGTTTTACATTTCCAGACTTTGTCTAAATACCTCTCAATTTATTTATCCATACTAGCGGCTTGTGTGTGTTGAAAGAGGAGAATTTGGGCCGTTCTCGTCTAAATAACCGTAATCCACTAATGGAGTGGTTAGCTCACAATTGTCTGAATATTTCAAACGAGTATTGATGGCTTACGGACCCACGCGTTCCCCTACCCTGCCGTCCCCATGCGTAAAACCAAGCAAGGTTGTAGCGTCCTGGTAACCTCAGCCGCAAGGCTGGCTCCTCTATAAGAATGGCTAATCACTAGTGCCAATCATGATTTTTAAAAGTATAATTAATTCGACAAAAGAGTAAGTATCTATTAAACTCGAGAGAAAACGATTTTAATTGGTGATGCATATAAATATGCAAGTATTAAAAAAATATTGTAATCGAGCAAATTTTTTCTTTTAGCGGCCCAGCTGTGATAGTTCACCCATTAGAGGTGTCGTCCCATTTCTTTCTTCTTCTTGCTTTACGATTCATCGGCGCTGAAGTTACTAGAGGCGGGGAAGGACTTGGGCCGAGGAAAGGGAAGGAATTCGGCCATGGCCTATTGGAGGAACCATTCCGGCATTCGCCTGGAGTGATCTGGGGAAACCATTGAAGACCAAAATCTTGATGAGTGGACGGGTATTCAAACACGCGTCCTCCCGGATGCGAGGCCAAAGCGTCACCGCTTACGTACCACGCTCGGTGTTGTCATTTCAAGATCTAATGAGACAGTCTAGTTCCACGCATTCTTTTAAGCACATCGTGATGTTATCAATTTCGTAGTCGTGTGTCAATAGTTAAAAACTGTAAACTGTTAACTGTAGCCACGTTAAGATGAATCGTACGTTACATTTAGAAACATTTCTTTATTAGCTCTTTGAAGTCAATTATACGATCTGGATAAATATCTATATTTATAGGACGAAAGTTGTTTTTTTTTTTTTTGCTTCTTCTTCTTTCAGAAACTGCTTTACGGAGCTCCGTATTCATGAAATTTTAAAGTTTAAGATTAACCAGTTAAGTGGCTCTGTTGATTGAAGCCAGGAATCATTCACACTAAAATTATTATTTTCATTTTATAGCATTTCGATGTCGCGGTCGTGGTCATTAGGATTAGGGAGAAGGAATGGGAATGAGTTGGGCCATGGCATTATGAAGTAACCATCCCGGTATCGTCCTGGAGTGATATCGGGAAACAATGGTAAAAGGGAATAGGGATGCCTGGCCTGGGAATCAAACCCGCCTCTTCCCGAACGAGAGACCCCAGCGTTAACTTCTCACCCACCGGGCTCGGTCGTAGAATTAAGGTGACATCCAATTACACCAAAACGCAGGAAGTGTTAATCATAAAATAATACGCTGAAGTTTTTGTTCAGTTGAAAGATCGCTACTTTACTAGCAATAATAGTAAACGACGTATTGTCTGCATCTATAATCACATAGCGGCAGTCGCGTGATGGTTAACAAGTGTCATCAAACATGAACAAAAAATTACTAACACTGTTGATACTTTGTGATCATTATATAAAATATCCGATCTATGTTACATTGAAAGTCAAGTAATGAATTGATTCCTTTAAGTTCCAGTCGCTTAGACCTTTCAGTGCATTCACTCAAACTTACTTTCCAATTCTTTGCTTATATCTGTGCTACACGTATCGTCATATTCAGAGTTCAAAAACATTGACGATTTCACCTTCTCTCATACATGTAGTTCTTTCTTCATAGGTTTAGTCAATTGTGGGTATATTCATTTTTTGAGGAGAGGTTGACGTCAAATAAAAATCATGAAAAGATTTATCTGTTTGATTACTTACCGACAGCATGAAAACAAGGCTTTTCTTGAAACATTTGCTTTCATGTTCTCTGCCAGTGTTCCTTTATTGGCTTACGAAAACCGTCAGAAAATAAATCCGATTGTTCAGATCAGAAATCGAAATTAGGAACGAAAATCCAATGAGTTACTTATTGAACGTGTCCTGAGCAGTAACCTTAGCGGCAGGCACTCACTTTGTATCAGTTACTACAGTTCCCATTATCTTTTAAGGAAACTTACCACTAATACAAGCGTCATTTGGACGGGGAACGACAGCACTAAACAACATTTTCTACTTAACTGCAAATGTTCCATTAGGTACGTCCGCATTAGGATGTGTCGTATTTCATTTGAGTTATATACTTAACTAAGCAGCTAGATTAATGCAGACATAAATTGGGAACATGTTACGCTTGTGCCGGACTTAATAATTAGGTCTCCATTGTTACAGATGACAAACTGTACTACATATCACTACAAAGGACAGCCATAAAATATGTCTATGATTTACGTTAAGGAAAGTGAGCAACTGTCTTCTGGGATAAACGACACAGTCAGCAGAAGCAAAACTTAAGCCACGTCGAACACGGACGAAAATAAATACTCATTCAGATGAATTCCCGTTGTAGTCGTCAAAAATTTAGCTCGTTATAAAAAATTTCAAATCTACTATATAACGAACAAAACGGAATCACATCTGAAATACTTGAGTAACCATTCACTACAAGTACTTCCTTTATCATCTCCCTGTTCCAAGAGATTTTAAAAACTAAAAATATTTTAAGTGTTTTGTATAAATAAATTTTTGGGTGGTGTCCTATGGTGTCTCACTAATTTAATTCAATTACGGTGCTCCCATGGAATTTTTTTACACCTATTCTTATTAATTTTTATATCACTTTTTTGGAATGTTATTTCCCTACCGATACACTATTTTCCTTTTCAAATTTTAATTTTAAGTTCATTAAGTGTTTCATGTAAATTATTCAGCACTTCCCCTGGTAATTTATTTCAAACCACTACTCCCTTACCTACAAAGTGAATTTTTTTCCACTTAAATCGAATGCCTGCTTGTGGTCATGATCATCTCCTGTGCTTACGAGCTTCTGTCAACGAGCTGACACAACACCTTTAAGCTTCATGGAATCTTCCTGTCACTAACATTACCAGTTTTATACAGTCACATGTGATTATCTTAATGTTGGATGGAAAACAAAAAATTATGAAAATTCCAATACGGTATAAAACTAACATAAATTAGAAACAAGTCAAGATGAGTGAGAGAATAACATGAGTCCAGCTGAAAATTATTTAAAAGACTTAAAGTTTTCGCCTTCCACTTTTATCGTTGTCTTCATTAGTAGGTCTAGTCTTACAGAATTATTTGCCGTTAGCTTAGCAATGAAATATATATATGAATTATTTCCAAGGTATCAATGTTAAGTAAAAAAATATCAAATCATTTGAAGTGACTTCAAAAACAGAAATTTGGTAAAGTTAGATTCAGCGAAATGCAGGTCGAGGAATGTGCCTTATAACCCAAGTTATGTCTACCTGATCAACTGTAAATTGGGGTGATGTTGCATAAGTAACACGGAGTCGAGCTTTCTTTCCTACATTTCAACGCTTAATTGTTGTTAGTCACGATCCACTATAACGTTCATTAACGTATTAGCAACGTATTAAATTGTAAAAGTAGGTGGGAGGGGAAATGGCACTCGAAGAATTCAAGATAAGAAATTGGAATTAGACATGCGGCGGAATTGCATCCGGAGCATACGCTCCATGTCAATATATTTAAACGAAATAAACAGGGTTTTCCTTCCGTTCAATTAAGTGTTACTATGAAAATCGACTGTACTGTTTTCGTTATAGTATCTGGTAGATAACGTGTTTCCGGTACTGTCTTTTCAATCGAAGTTTAACGAGATTCGCATGTCGACATTGGCCGATACGAATCAGCCGACAACTGACGTAAGAGTTGTTGATGGAGCTACGTAAACAACAACAGGTACACCAAAGAGATGAAAAACCAACTGTAAAGTTACGATATTTCACTGTGTGATAAGTAAGGGAGCAAATTTATTAAGAGGCCCCTCACGATCAATAGTATTGTCAATAATTTGCGCAATATTATCAACGTTCTCCCTAGACTGCTGAATAATTATTGCACAACAGTTTAGTCGACTTCGGAATGATGGACTACCAAGACGTTGCAGCTGTTGATATTGCTTTACTGTGCTGTGTGAAAAAAAGAAAAGAAATGTAAGGTGGATGGAGAACTGGTATACGAAGCGTAAATATTCACACATGAGGGAGTAGTTTTCGAACTGTCTTGTAACATGTAGTTATCAAGAAAACACCTGGCTCTGAATTCATTCAAGTACAAACACTTTTTCAGTAATGCTATGTTGAGAGTAGTAAACGCGAATTACAAGGTCTTAATAGTCCCCGTATATGTTAGAGATATGCTTTATTAATCCCCCCTCAAGAAATTTTAGCAAATAGTAATAAACTTGCACCGTTTGTTTTTCTCTGTGATGATGCGTTTGCAATCATGACTATTTTAACAAAGAGGGAAAAATTTCGTTGGTAAGATTCCGTTCTGTCAGCATTACTTGAGTATATTTTGAGTTTTACTCATATCTAATTAACCGTTTTGAAGGTCACACGCATATTAACTCAAGGTTTGTTGTTATTACTATGCCTATTCATAAAATTGAAATAATGAAAACTTAAATCATTCAGTGATTCCCTCTGCTCATCCAGTGGTCCCATAGCATCTTTCTCTTTATATTTGTTCAGCAGCAACTCGTAAGCCTTATTTTTTCCTGTCTGTTTTATACTCAGACGTTTTGACGTTCTACATTGCTGGTAGTCTTGCACAGTTCCATGCACTCAATAATAAATACCCTGTCTTCACTTTATGTATTCATTTTCAGAAGAAAAAGCCAACAACGAAAAAAATAATACAGCTACAAAGTATAAGTGATCGTGCACGCGTCTTGAGACCAACTGAAGGGATATTGCACAATATCACCCACAGACGACACAATATTTTTCATATTGCACAATATATTTCAAACTATTTTGATTCATTCAATAATATTGCACAACCAGTCAATCTAACCTACACACATTCAATATTATTGTACAACCGTAATTATTGTGAAATAATATTGATCGATTTAGAACAATAAGCTCCTCCCGATCTGTTTTATAGCAGTGCTATGTGACTGATGTCAGAGGATTTCTCCTGTTGACAACACAGCTGTCTGAACTATCTCGGCGCAGCAGCATATCACGATGGACATACGACTAAGCGTTATGAAGGATTATGCAGAAGACAGGAGAAAAGTGAATAGGCCTGCTCCAAAGTATTAAACATCATGACCTTCACTCCGGGTATGCTGAGATGACATTGCCTCCATCAGTCAATTTCACAGTAGCAGCCAGCATCTCTGGTGTTCTCCCATTGAGCAACGAACCACCTGAAGACAAAGCAGCTGGCATTCCTGCACCTTAGAGTGTGCGACGTCTGATTTAAGATTATCGGCAGCTATGTCATGCTCCACTGCTGTTCCACAATCTTATAAAGCAACTCACAGTCATAGCTCAAAGCCATGAGATGGGTATCGGAGGGAAACTGACTGCCACAACCTCCATTCATTCGGACATTACTTGCTACAGGATACACAACCCTAGTCACCTATCACATCTAATTACGAGTACATTTGATCACTTTCAGAACCGATGTTGTGAGCCAAGGGAATATACCTGTGGTTTTCGCAAGTATCGTTGTTGAAATGTCACTGGGAACAGTTTCGTTCTAACGCCTTTCACCCACGTCCTACAGGAAAGGGCAGGGCCGTCATCGGAAGAACCTAGAGACTAAACTTCCTGCGTAATCCACACATCAACCAAACTGTCTGCCTTTAAGGACGTCAGCAGGAGGGGGCACTGCCCAAATCTAGTAGCCCTCCCCCCCTTTAGCACTCTTGGTTGCAAGGCTTCCCTCGCATCGTTTGAAGTCACCGTCGGGGTCATTTGCGCGAACCCCTAGTGCACATCTCACGCTTCTGGCTACGTCCGTTACCCACCTGATGAAATTAGGTGGTCTACCAGTTGCGTGCGATCTGCCGAGGGCTTGTCTCTGACACACCCTGTAAGCTGCGACACTACAAGCGACTGCTCTATAAAGACGTCTTATACTGGCTCATCCCTTCAACACAATATTGCAAATGCAATAGATAAGTTTTGTTAGGGAGGCTTCCCTTGCAGCTTTTCAACAGTCATAGCCGGGTTCACTTACGTGGTTTCCCCACTGCACAACTAATATATACTTGCAAGCATCCGTTATCCAGCTCATGGGACTCGGTACCGCACCAGTAGCTTTAAGGGTAGACACCGTGCGGAGTAATTGTAGACAATTTTTTAAATTTATCCTACGTCTGTACAGCCTAATATCTAATCACTGAATTAGGCCCTGTTACATTCGTTTGTTTATATTTATTCACGGTTCCGCTATTGTGCGTTCCTGATTTCATTACCAATTTATCTTATGCCTTAGCTCTGTGGGCACTCTCCACAGGATCCCCACCTTGCCACGAGGAGGTGGGCCGGGCCTACTTTATAGCGAAACTGTGTTTACAATTTACAGTGTAAGCAAGTTATATGTAAAAAATTAGCATATTATTCTACATCACTTAGTTAACTGTTATATAATGCCAAATTATTAAATATTACAACAATAAACGTTACAGTTGGTAGTCGGTTAGTAGATGCCTTACAATATTTACGTTAGTAGTCATTCGACAAATACATTGTAAACCTACAAGTTGGTACTTGGTTAGTATATACATTACATGATTATATTAACTGTCTACATAAAAAAACTGGTTGAATTCCAATGAGCTTCTAAACGACAATGCTCTTTAATAAGACGCGTTGTCTGAGATGTGCGCTCAGCTCGATGGATCGCCGACCTTCGGCGAGTCTCGATAATGACAGAAGTATTAGTTACACTGTCCGCCACCACAGCGCTGTTGAATAACTGTACTGACTTTATTTCTGTTTATACCGTTAAAAGGAAGTGTAAATTTCAAATGAATAATTGAATTTGATTTTATTTGCACTCATAGTGTTAAAAGAAAATCTAACTGCGATGATAGCTGGAAGGCAGTTCTTTGTTACGGAAGTAACTGCACAAAAGTGGGAAGAGAAAGGATAAAAATTTTAGTGCGGGGCAATACTACGTTACAAAGTTGCAATGGTAGGTTCGTTCAAATTTACACGTTGCTCTTTGGTTATTTACGACAGCAAGATGCAAAAATTTATGTAAGGAGAGTGGCATTCTATGTTTATGTTATAATCTCTGTAACAGTTGTAAGAACTAAGTTACAACATAACCTAAGAATCTTTGGCAGAAGATAAGAAACGATGAAGTTTATTAAAAACTAGGAGAAAGTTTACACGAAACGTAGATACGTAATCGAAAAATATATCAGTTATTCGTTTTTGAAATCATGCTTTCTGTCATTAAAAAAATGTATTTAAAAAATAAATAAATAATGAAATCCTAGCCAAATATTCCGAGAATCTAACCAGAGCAAGGAACTCATATATATTACGAAAAATATCATTAAAAATGATCGTTAATCGTTTTTTCTTACAAGCTTTTCCAGAATAAATTTCTACCACCACCATGGGTTCATATGAAGGTAATAGAAGATATTAGTGGAGGTTGTGGTTAAGTTGACCAGAATCGCAATTGACGCATTTTGTTACAGCATAATTCACTATGAAATAAATTCTATAAACAATTTAAACTGCTTTCATAAGCGCAATTTCACTGAAGTTATTATTTCATGGAAGTAGTTCTATATTTACCCTGCTGAATTGTGCCTGCACCAGCAATAAAAGAGATATTACGTGCTAGGATAAGGTTTTGGGATTCCTAATTTGTTTTTAATTTCATTGGTACTATACTTTTGTCGTCATTAATTCAGTAGAAGTTATAACCTTATTGCTACGTAAACTGCAAACGAAATACTCGTATAGATTATGAACATTATAATAACAATTTTATATAATTAACCACCTGCAAACAAATGAATTGCAGAATATTGCGTTCGACCCGTCATTTTTGACGGGCCTGGAGCTAGTATATATATATTGCCCATGGGTTATTGTGGAGAAGAAGATGCTGTCATTTGGTCCGGAACTGCAGTGACTAGCAGTACTGCTTCATGTGCGGGAAATGACAGCACAGTGTGGAACCACGCCGTCCTCTGAAGCAAAGCGGGCCAGTCTATATGACCGCAAGCTGAACCGAACCAGCCGTGTATCGCCTACCGGGACCGCAACCGGTAGCACCGTCGCTGAACCAGCCAGGTTCCGCGCGCCACATTCGCCCTTTCGTTATCGCATCAAACTCCGTTCACCAAGGACGTATAACCGCTGATTCCCACCACCTTATTAAAAAGAGAATACGGAGCTTTATACCCGCCAGTCCTGCGCTGATGGCCTCATAGACTACCCTTACAGTTTAAACATTTTGTTTTCACACCCAAAACCTAAGCATGAAGCCCTTTTTTGCAATAATGGTAGTACTGTGTCTGTCTGCTCATATTTTGAAGTTATTTTTTATCTGCTATAAAACCCTCACTACTTTCCCTTCTGCAGGGATCTGCTTTCAAACAATGTATCACCGACCGACAAGTTATCTCGCACCCGGAAAGGTGCATGCCAGTGTTCAGTGAGACACTAATTGACAGAAAAGGAGAGACGGAGAATTGAGCCACTGATATGTAATGTCCCTTCTTACTCGCATCATACAAGAAGCCTGAAAATTTAAGGCGTGGGAGCTCACAAACCTGTTTTCCAGTAAAACGTTAGCGCTCACATTAGCTATTGCTGGGACACGGGGTGCACTAAAATAAGGTGTACTCCGAAACCGCTCAGATCACTCATGTCCATCGCTTTTTCTACTGAAGTACTTAGGCAACAAATTTCTCCAGTCGAGTTCGAACAAAACATTTTGTCCAACTTTTTTTTGCTTGTGACTTTACGCTTCGTCGACTATTTTTTTGCCTTATAGCTTTAAATGTCGTCGATGTCGAGGTCATTAGAGACGGGAAAGGACTAGGTGGTAAAGAATGTGAAGGAATTCGTCCATGGCATTTTAAAGGAACCATCTCGGCGTTTGTCTGGAGTGATTTCAGGAAACGACGGAAAAGCGAAATCTGGATAGCCTGACTTCGATTTAATCTCGCGTCCTCGGTAATGCGACTCCAACATGTTTTCGCTTACCTATCAC
The DNA here is from genome assembly GCA_031002005.1 of Vandiemenella viatica. NCBI lineage: Eukaryota > Metazoa > Arthropoda > Insecta > Orthoptera > Morabidae > Vandiemenella > Vandiemenella viatica. Next base: position 282,953,702 of record JARYHS010013630.1, on the reverse strand, counting down.
ACAGATATCCTGACAGCACATAGGGGGAAATAATTTCCTTTATTCCACCAACGTTAACAATACAGAACAGTAATAGCAAGGGCGGTTTTAATGGACAGTTTGTGGTGGCGCTAGAAGGTTTCCTGAAAATATTTTGAACGAGGCAGCTTGTAAATGAAACAGCACTGTGTGCTGGGCTATTCAGGCTGTCAGGTGAATTAGAATAACCCTGAAAAATGGGGAGAGACCTAAACAGAAGCACTTACTGTACAATTGTTGCAAATGCGACGCTATTTCAGTCTAGGGAGCGTAACGTTGACGTTAAGGAATCAGAAGTACATGTGATCCCAACGTAGCTTACGTCTATACGTTGAAAAATGGTGCGACAAACAGAAAGATTAAATCTTTGCATTACTATATAAAATATCATAATCCGAACACATCAAATCTAGTTTGGTAATAAAGGTCTTTTGTCTCTATGAAAAGGTAAATGATATGGAAACAGCATCAGAATCTTTTCCATTGGCTGCTATGCCCTGTGTTGCGTGACTGTATTTTGCGCCTTACCTAAAATAAAACCTCTGTACTTGTACTGTTACTTCGATTGCCATAACTTTACAAACTCTGAAGACACAACAATTTATTAGGTGTTAGTAGCCATATCAAAATCCTTGTTTAAAAAAAAAATATGAAGCAACTTTTAACGGTTACACCTCTCATCAAATAGGCTAGTCGGTTTAACGCCTCTGAAGCAAAAAGGAAAAAAAAAAGGAGAAAATGAAGCACCAGCCATATCAGTCAAAGAATAACATTTTTTTCCAAATTTCATAATCACAAGGGTAATTCAGATTACTTATTTTGAGGGCACAAAAGCAAAATATTAAAGTGCTTTTGATGGCAGACAGCTACTTTAAGTTCAACATAGTAATAATACACATGTAGACGAGACAGCGAAAATCATAAAATCATGTGACGTGCATTCTGTGATGGTTTAGGTGATCTACACAATTTTACCATAGCTGTCAGTATTATAGTGAAGAAAATAATAACAGACAATGAAACAAAATTTGTTGTCAACAATGGAAAAGCTAAGAAATCATTTTAAATGGTTAAATTGAAGTAACTATTTCAAGGTGTAATCTGTATATTATTATTATTAATCATTATTGCCCTCTAGGACAGGTTTTAAACTCAAATTATTCAGTTTTTGTTTGTATTTGTCTTCTTCCTCTTCTCTTTCCAAAACCTCTTCATACGTTCACTGTGTTCCTGTTTCCTTTGTTCAGTCCATTTTGTTCCTGTTTTCTTCTGTATTTTAAATTTTGTATTCATAATTTTGTTCCTGAATTGTCCCCTTTCCCATGTCATTTCCTTGCTGATCCCTGCACGATTCAAGTCCTCTTCTATTTCCTGGAACCAATTGCTTTTCCTGAGCGAACCATTTACCACAGCAAAGACCCTCTTTGTGTGTCTAGTGCTGTTCATTCGCTGTAAATGTCCATAGAATTGTAATCTACGTCTTCTGATCATGTCTGTCAATCTATCTGTATGTTTGTATAGTTCTTTCGTTGGTCTTTTCATCCATATGCCGTCTTTACCGGTATATATTGCTCCAAAAAATTTTCTAAGGATTTTGCGCTCAACATTTTCCACTTCTGTAATGCCTGAAGCCCCAATTGTGGTTGTTTCTGATGCATGTAATGCTTCTGGCAATACCACTGTATTGTAATGTCTGAGTTTGGCCTGTCTTGATATATATATATATATATATATATATATATATACGAACACGTATAGAGATTTCTCTCCAGTTTTAACTATGTGAAACATTGTAAGTTGCAAATTGTGTGATGTATTTTTAATGAGACATTGTTTGCATTTGAGTGTAATCTCGCATTAAGCTTCGATATTTACCATCGCTATGTTCAAATCGGAGAGGATGAAGTAGGAAAGTTGTGTAAAAATCGTGATTGGGACTTATTCAGACAAGCAGATTATTACATGCTACATTTGTACCTACTGTAATGCATGGGAATTTTGTTGTAGTGTATATTATTTATTTCGTGTCCGAAACTGGCTTTTAAGAAATACCAGCTGGAAATAATTACGATTTAACCGATATTATTATGGAACTAAGGAAAATCCTGTTACCCGGTCAGCGTGCCTGGCCAGTATACCGAGTTGTGACTTAGAAAACACCTTTATACATAGTAAAATCCCGCTATGCCACCGTTTATTCGCTACTTCTTCCACAACAGACATGTGTTAGGTAAACAGAATACACAATGATGAATGCAGACTCACAATGAAAAGGTTTCTAAGGAATACAGTTTTAGAAACGACTAATGATTATTTATCTTTTTGACATTCATCGTGATTTCTTTCATTTCGTGTAAAATTTCTCTTAGTTTTTTAAAAAAAAAAACATTCCTGTTTTTTATCTTCTGTAAAAAAAAGTTCCTAAATTATAATGTAACCTATTCTAGTACCTGCTACAGATATTAGATCATAAACATTAAATGTTCTTACATTAATTTATGCACGTAATCATCATAAATAAACAGATAGTAAGATGTAAATGTAAACGAACGTTGGACATATCTCTGCGTCACTTTATAATGTGGTATCTCTGCCTTTCGTATTTGCGGGCAGTTACTTTGTACAATCAATTGCCTTTTTAGCATGCATGACAGTTAGACTTTCTTTTAACAACATAAGTGCAATTAAAATGAAATGCACCTAATTATTTGAAGTTTACTGGTTAGTCAAACAGCGCTGAGGTTCAGCCAGTGTAAGTAACACTCCCGGTATTTTAGAGAATCGCCGAAGGTTAACGGGCGACTTAGTTCACGTCCAGTATCCAGCACAACGCATTTTATTAAAGCAAATAACTATAAACAGAATTTTCGACCTGCCGGCGCCTGAAGCAGGTGGATTACGGACTCTGACTTTCGAGTAGCTCTCATCAAACTGACTAAGTAATAACACACTATCGATTGAAAACTCTAAGTTTGTCATTCCTATGAGGAGCATTTGGTTCATTGTTTGTTTTAGAAGTGCAGTGTGGTGGGAGTGTTCTGGCGGGACACGTGTGTGAAAGTGGAAGCAGACGGCGAGCGAGCGAGTCGATGGCTGATTTACTGCTCGGCCATACATCTCCCGCCCGCCTACACCTTCGACTTGTATTAATTTAGGCACCTAATGCCCTGTAACGATTCCTGTACTCTCGCTAACTGAAAGAAAAACAGCCGAGTACAAACTGAATTTTAATGCTCCTCGCCGACGATGATGTAGCGCTTAGATACAAACCTACAAATTACGGCTTGCTTTAACTGGTAATAACGGCAGCTTTAAGCGCTATCTTGTGATTCCCACCTTCGGTAAATACCGTTACCACGGACGCAGTCTTGTACGTGTGATTTACAATTACGCTATTTACATTTTAAACGTACACGCAATTTAGTCAGCTGACTTCGCGCCAACATCTCGATGATGACGCTTTCCATAAGCGCAATATCTGTAATAGTATAACGTTGACTGGCACCATAAATTTTTCGGTCAACCGAAAGGCTTTGTCCCAAGAAAGTACCATTTACAACCACATATTTCAAGGTTATGAGTGCTCTGTTAGCGACAGATGTTCTTTTATTCTTTTTATTTTCTTTTTGATAATTTCTAACGTTAATAATATTTTATTATTAATTAGTGTCTCCAGAATTGCCGCACACCCACCTGCAGTTCCCTAATTTTATTTAAGTCTGATATTAGGAAAAGACATTTAGCATAAATTGTGAATCTGGTGACATACGTTGTCCGTTTTGGAGGGAAGAAGATGGTAGCTAAGGATCTAATAAATAATAAATAACTTGGACAGTTTGGCTGTAATCGAAATGTCGTCAAGCCATTGACCAACAGCACAACTTACACCGAAGTTTTGAGGACATTACTGTCTACGATATAGATATGTGAATGAAACATGAAAGCTGTCTCCTATGCTCCGTTAAGTCCAGTTAAGCTTCCATAATGGCTGGTGATGTTAGAGATATTACTTATGTCTTTCTTGAATTCGTTTTTAGATGGTCTTGAAACATGACTATAGTAGGGTGAAAGAAGCCCATGCATTTGGAAGATACCCTGTTTTTTTTGTATCTAAAAGAGCCCTGAAACTATGCGTCTTATTTCTACCTAGGCATGCAACCGTGGAGCATAGAGTAATTTATTTATCATATGGCTAAGAAATTAATGAGATGTATACAAATATTAAAATCGATGTTCACGTAATCCATCTTGCCAATTGAATAAAATGGCTAAAATTATTCGAGCAATTAGGTGAAAGACAGCAATGGGATTTGCTAGCTTATGTATTTAACTAATTTATGCAGAAATGAAGAAAATTTAATACTGATCACTATTGAATACTAATGAATCACTAATAAGTATTAATGAATTATTCCTTTATATTTCATTAGTGTGCCAGAAGGGTATGGAAGGAATCTGTATACTAATATTATAAATGCGAAAGTAGCTATGTCTCTCTGACTGTTTGATACGTTTTTACGTCTAAGTGGCTAAACCTATATTGATGAAATTTAACAAGGAAGTAATATGGATCATTAGGAAGCACATATGATATTTTATTCTGAATGAATAACACAATTTGCCACGGAATTTTGAAAACCAACCTAACAGTGACAGACAGACGGATAGCGTGTGTATGTCTCTGTAATATTATATCGGTCGCTCAGGCTTTGTTTCTCTCGCAGTCATTTTGTGAGACAGGTTTAGCGGTAGAATTGTGTGATGAGGACTTCCCCGTCATATTATCTGGATACCGTGCTTTTTGGGGCACTTTTACGTAATTTACAGTTTTCTATATCTAATTCTAGATATAAGATTCTAAGTCTCCCCATATTATGCTGTGGGAAACAGCTAGTATGGGTCTTATATAGTTCTTTGCTATGTTTTAAACCATCGATGTATACGACACAGTGCACGGTGTTTCTTACATTTCTCGTACTCGATTGGGTTTAGGAAAACAGAAAGCGTCATATATCGACGTGTGTTAGTCGCTGGGATGTGGCCTGGTCTGTGTAGCGGCCGGCCGCCGCCGACTACATAAAATACAGATCCCGGCTACCCACGTCGAGCGGAATGAAGTCCCTTTATACCGCCGACGTTTACCGAGTTCATTAGGTGCCGACACAGGGGGAGAGATTCGGTGCGCTCTTGGTAGCCTACTTAACGGCGCCCTCATACAGAGCTTAAATCGTCATTACAGCAAGCACACAACTCGTGCCCGCTCCCTAGGAGGCCCCAGATGTCATCATCAACGCTAACCGCTCTCTACCTTCTTCGGCTTACTAAGACACAGCTACCAAGTGTACTAGTAATTCTCTTTAGCCACACTGAATTCGTTGACGACAATAATTGCAGACATTACGGAAATACATCGAGATGTATAGCACAGCAGTGAAATCTCTGGACTGCCCGCTTCATCCAGATTTCAGTCTTTAATTTTTTCTTTGATTATTTATGGCGGATGCCAAGATAATTCCTTTGTTTGTTCAGATAGTGGAACGGTTTATTCCGTTTCCAGTCAAATGATGCCTTAAAATCCGACTCTAATAACTTCGATGTAGCAGGTATTAAATTACCAAATTCGATTATCGTCACTAAGTTGTTAATTTTTATAGTTCCTTTTATATATGTTGTGCGACGGTGATGGAAATGCAAATTGAACTTGAGATTTTAATAGTATCTAGAAACAATTTATATCTAATGTCTTATGTCTTATCAGACATAACATCTGGAATTTCATGTAGTGCTTTATTCGATAATCCGTGCGAGTTCCTTTATAACATCATCTTCTGTTCATAATACTAATACCTTTTTAAATTTACGAAAGCAACCAAAGTGCTTCAATTACTCTCTGCGATAAACGACGCCTAAATAGAAGTCGTGTCTTCCAATACGAATTAAAGAGATTATTTATACGAAAGTTGAGATTTAATTTCTCCCTGTGCTACAGTACAGAGAAAGTGCTGTACTGTTACAATACTTCCAACTGAAATTGAAGTAGATCTCACTGTTTTCATCTTTTATGTTTGTTTCTTTCTTTTGCGTATAATATATTTTTCGTTACATTTTGGTAACAAAGATCTAAATTTCTGTATGTATCTCCAATCATGGATCTTTTTTTATTTACATTTAGATATATCTTACATTCAGACCTTTTCTCTTTGACGACTTATACAAGTCAATTATTGCACAAAGTAGTATCTCTCATTAAAATTTGAAAAATGAACATCATGTTTATTAATATATGATATACCCAAAAATACTGAAATTACTTCAGCCCGTTTCGTATTTGCTAGATTAGTCTAAATAGAATATTTTCTAATTCATTGTGAGTAGCAGTTACTTCCGTTACTGTACACCAGAGTCTAGCCACAGAAATATCTTGTAGTATTATTGCTATTGTCATGTGTTACGCTAGTACATGTAATTCCATTGGGAATAAAAGAAATTATGAGCAAATAAACTAGGTCACCGAAAAATTTTCTATCCAGTGACCTCCAGTTATTTGATAGATGTTCAGACTCAGTATATTTACGCGTTAGTGTCAAGTTATAAACCTATTTAAAAAAAAATTGTGAATAGTTTCTGCCGCTGAGCTGAGAATTGATGATAAGGTAATTAAACGAGTTACTTGATAATTAAGTTACTATTATCACTTATTTTCTGTTGCATTTATTGCATTTTACGAAATTTCTCTATCTTAGCCACTTCTTTTCCTTTTATATTTAAATGACAATACTTTTTCAACACATAACTATGAGCAATTATGTTTCCAAACTTTCATAAAAATTGATATTAATTTTTTATTAGAACAAGTGCAACTTATAACCAACATATCTATTAATCACAACCACACATTCCCGTGAGTAGACTCAAAACGCCGATATTCGCAACCCACTATCTTGGTCCGCGTTGGCACTTTAAACAGGATTTCCCGCAAGACCTTAACAGTTACCTGGAATGACAGATGTATTGGCAACAGCATATAGGCATTCTTCCTTGTTGCATTATAGATTTCCTGAATGGGCCTTTTTATTTCTACCATCAGAAATGAATTTGAAAGTTACAAGTTAAGAAAAAGATAAACACTAGCAATATTTTGATTTATAACTTGCTCCAAAAATTATAGAACAATAGTATAGATATTCAATGTAGTCTTCACGGGTGTACCGTGTACGGCGGTACACCCGTGAAGACTACATTGCAGTCATACGCCGGGAAAGTCTTCGTTCTTACAGTATAGATATTTGTTTCAGCTAGTTCTCTACTCATTCATATTTTCAGCACAGCGTTACACATGTCAAACTTAACCTTCCGTCTTTGTCACATGCAGTTGGAAACAGGTGACATATTTTTTACGTTAAATTCCCATTACTTTTCGTTTTACGCACCACCGTCTTTTAAGTAGAATGTGTTGTGGATACGGCGTCTCGAAGACTTTCATTTTTACTTTGTTACTGCAAAAGATAGAAGTATTCATTGCACAGTTTCTACTACGCAAACTTCCCTGATAATTTTGAGTTAATAATTCCTTGTTTACATCTACTCGTATTCTGTGTCCATTACATATTTTATAGGTCAAAACAACATGAACTGTGGAATCTAACGAAGAATCTTAATGTACTCGAAAAGTAGCAAACAGTAAAATGTTAATATGCAGCATGGATAAACTAAAGAGAATAAATGGAGTCATGTTGTTCTGATTGGAATAACAGTACCCTAGGACGGTTGCGGTTTCTGAAAGTATGTAAACCGCGAGCTTTAGTACAATGGTCCAGTAAGATGAATAATTTTCAGTCTTACAAAATTTCTTGAGAAACGTTTTGTCGCGAGAATCTTGAACAGTTATTCCCTCTTTCTTAGGTACGAAATCTAAACCAACTTGTAATGATCGTTGTACTCTTGCGGTTAAAAACTTTGACAGTTACAGACAGCAGCGATCTGTTACAGGATATTTTTTATGTATATATAAAATTGTTTACTGAATTTTGTTTGTTCCTAATTTCCTAAATTATTAATGTTTAACCGCATTATTCCCCATTCACATGACAGTCTAGTAGACCACGGAAAGCAAATAATCGTTTTTATTTCAATAAACAATAAGAATTATATATATTATTCAAATTCAGAATGTATACATTATAATGCCTCTCTCAGAATGACCATAAACCCTTTCTTTTAGGATTTTATTACGAAGTCTTAAAGCATTCAGAACATTGTGGGGGGAAAACTGTGGCTTGAGATAGAATGTCAATGTCATACAAGGAAAATCAAATTAAACGTTTTGCAAACACGCATGTTTCCATCTATCACGTTGTTTCTGATTTACACTCTATTTGCAGAACATAACAAGGTCAATTTATAAAATTTTGTGACAAATTTCAGTGTTCTTCATCATTATATCTTCGTTCCAACTAATTCGTAATCTACACTGAAAGATATACTTGAAAAAAATTCAGAACGTCATGTACTGTAAGTTAGTTTATATACATGCCATAATTTCATTTTTTTACCACTTTTTATTGAGACAAAAACTCACTGTAATTTAACAACTGATATATGCTCTTAGCACAAGTAAGATGAGACGTAAGATTCATATTCAATTTTTTGGGTGGGGTGGGGCAGGAGGGTATTTTGATTGATAGATCTTTCAACATTTATGTCTCTTTTTTTCTTCTTTTTTTTTACTTATGGCTTTACGCCTCGTTGACGTCGAGGCCATTAGAGGCGGGATGAGGCAGGGGACAAGGAACGGGAAGGAGTTCGGCCATGACCTTTTGAAGGAAGCATCCCAGCATTCGCCTGGCGTGATTTGGGGATACCATGGATAACCCAAGTCTGGATGCCCGGACGGGGATTCGAACCGGCGTCTCCGCAAATGCGAGGCCAGAAGTTTGGCTCCCACCCACACATAAGAGCACTCCCAACGACCGAAATTAAAGACTTAAAATACCTCATTTTCATTAAAAGATTGAAATTTTTCACATTTCGTGTTCAGGTTACTAATGATTTCTGCTTTCCTTTTTTGGGGTTTGACGTTACATATGCAATGGAATCGGTATAATATCATCTCCAGAGGAGAAGGGGTTTAAACTAAATTTTACAGCTGCTAGAATTGCTATTCTTATTTTAAATAATGTTTTAGAAACCTACTTTGTCATTAGATCGTCCCACTTGTACAGTTAAATTATCATTAACGATTTGGAAATTAGTTTTAAGTAGATTTTTAAATAATTTTTTGGGTGCCAACATGGAACAAAAAGGAATGAAAAACTGAAACTAGTGGGTGACTGGTAACTTTCGACAATATGTGCTATAGGTTGTTAAATAGAAAATGGTCTGAATGGATATATTATTTTTTTTTATTTTTTTTATTTTTTTATTTTTTTTTATTTTTTTGGAAAAGGGGGAGGGGCGGTGTTGAGTAGCCACTTGAAATTTCACTTGTAGTTTGAATATTACCAGCAACAGCCAGAAAATACCGTTATCATTCAGTAAGTACTTTGATTTGATATATTTCCCTGTTTAACAAAATTTTGAACTGTTATAACTACGTAGCACCTAATTATAAACGCTATATTCCATTTAAACTCAATGACTTTTCAATAATGGATATAAAACCAAAACTCAGAATAGCATTCGGTGTATGTTGAAATGCATATCCTACTTTTGACACACTTACCTGTAGTTGTTACCTTGAAATAAACTGTATACGTCATTTAAACCTCTTTTAAATCACACTGTAGAACGTCTTTGAGCCAGTCCGTGTTTTCTGGTCGCACAAACTGAAAACGAGGGACTGGGAGCTAGGGAAGAAATGACAGCTCGTATCAATTCAAGAGGTGAACTGAAAGTCAGCCAACTGCTGTTAAGATGTGAGGACAGCGATTTTACAACATAGCGTCAACCTGCCTTCTTTTTCAATAAGTACCTTAATAGGTCACTGTTTCGCAAGCTGCCTTGTCAGCAGAGCCTACCTTCGGGTCTACAAGTCAATTGCTGACCGCTCAAACTATCAATACAACGAGTACTGATCACGCACTGCGATCCGCTAAAAGTTCGACGCCTAAATAAGAGATTTTTGATGTGTGAAGGAAGGCTTTCCCGGCGGGTCACTGAAATCAATCTTCGTGGGTTCACTGCCAGATTGTGTTGTTGAAAGACGAACTTTAGGCGGCGTACTCTGCCACCATCTTCAGGTCTGATTTTCACGCTATGACAGTCACGGCTGCACTGGTTGTCACAGCGTGAGAACCAGACCTGAAAATGGCGGCAGAGTACGCCGCCGAAAGCTTGTCTTTCAACAACATAACTCAACAGCGAATTTGCGGAGATTATATTTAAGAAATTCTTGCTGTAATTCTTTTACGAGCAAAAGAAAAAACAACTGTCTAGCCAGAAGAAAGAAAGAAACAATACAGTGAAGGATGAAGAAATTTTGGAATCAAAGTGAAGAAAAGAAAGTATGATTTTTTCCCCTGTAGTCCACGGTTGACGAAGTCGAGAAGACAAAGTAAGTATTCATGTTTAAATAAATTCTGCCTTTAATTGTAAACCCCTATTGAATCATTAAACCTGCCAGAAATTAATGTTATACAAATAAATTATATTATGAAATTAATAAACAAGCATTACGTTTAAATATAGCTGTGCTGATCTCTATGAAATCATATTACTTTGTTATAAACGTTCAATCAGGCCTTTTATATCGGCGATGAGTGTCTCTTTTAACAGCTCAAAAGTAAAGCTATAATGCTTAAAATGCGGCTCGTAACTTATTAGTAAAGAGTCTTGGTATTTCATTGATATTTCATCACCTTCGTTGTTAAGATTAAATGTATAATTACTAAAAAAAAAATATGAGTGAGTTTGCCAAATTGGCACCAGTGTAAACGTAATGGTTTGAAACTGCACTATAATTCGTGAATTATGTTGTCTGAGTTATATACTGGAGTTGGTCAAATAATTAAGACTACGATATTTGTAAATTCGTTGAGGACTTGATTTTAGAAGCGGCCTTCCTTTGAAAGTCGAGCCGCGGTACCGGTTTGCACTGCGCATAAGCCGTGGCCCATTACGCAGAAGGGGAAAGCCGGTTGCGGCTGGATGATTAATACAGAGATAGCATTTGTGATACACTGAAGCGACTTACCCATTACCCAGCATTCATCTCCTTCCATTAAGCTAAATTTACGGGCTCGCTGGCAAATGATACAGAATACAGCGAGACGGGTATGGTGTGATGACTCACTTCCGAATGCAGATTGGTTATTAACCTAAGTTACGAGCCTAGAGATAGGCTAATGACAGCGGGAGGTGTGCGTGGGAAACCTCGGACTCCCGTCTATCGAGCTCATCTCACTAGATAAGTGCAATGACAAGCACCTCTTAGGAAATCAAATTAGCATAAACGACAATTTCAAGTTATTCTTCTAAGACTTATCACGACGTAATTTGAGCAAGGTCTGGTAACGTCAAAGAGAAGATGAATGTACTGCATTAATAATTAACCAGTTTCAAAACTAAAACCACAGTTTTGACTTACCAACTCCAAATCGAAAATGAGTAATTTTACTTTTGGAATATTTTGCTCTTTCTTTTGGTTAACTTGTAAGTATTTAGGGAAGTACCATAAATTTGTTACCAACAGTAAGTGGTACATTTCTTAAAAAATTTGCAAAGTTTCAGATCAATTCAAAAGCCCAACGAAATTCCGCATTCATTAGTTTTACGGAGTCAATTAGTTTCATTCGTTGCAACAGGTGTGTCTTTAATGCCATCATAACTTTCTGAATGTTGCCATCTTACAGTTACTAGGTTAATATTTTTAGTGTTTATCGCAGTTTCCTGTTTATTAAGTGCCATATCCTAATCCTGGTAGTTGAAGGAGGAAAATAGCCGGCCTCGGTAGCGTAGGGGCTAGAGTGCTAGCTCCGCGTGCCGAAGGCCGCCGGTTCGAATCCGGCCGCGGGCATGGATGTTAAGTGTTGTGTGTCTGTGTGAATGTCCTGTCCGTCCTGTGGCGTCCATACACTGAAAGCAATTATAATTACCTTGAGCTGGCTGTATGGCCTCCGTTGCCAAATGCCATTAAAAAAAAAAAAAAAAAAAAAAAAAAAAGGAGGTAAATCATCCAAAACATTGTTGTGTGTGCCGCGGGTCATTCTAACTAGTTGCTCCTTGACAGATCCAGGGTAGTTGTTCGTGAACGAATTAAGCCAGAGTAGGAAAGGGGACGGACGGATCAGTTTATCAAGCTGATTCTAGTTTCTCTGATACTTGAGACTCAACTGAAATTTTGTAAAACAATCGCAGTGAAACATTTGTAAAAATAAAATTCAGTCATCCGAAATGATATTAATATCAGTTAAAGGACATAGAAGATGCAATGAAGAAATAAGGCAACAACTGAAGATTTCCTCCCTGTTTTGCAGAATTTCTCAAAAAAGGGAAGATTGGCAGGACCAAGTTCTAAGGACGCGTAATGAAAGATTTTGTAGACAGTAGTTTTTCACAGCTTTTAAGCCGTATTTCTGTAATATTAGCAGAGGTAGAGATCCGCATTCCTATTTCCTGGCCGTAGGCACTGGAATGGACCTGCCGTGGTAAGCGACAAGGTCCGGCCCTTTTCTTTACTTTCCCGCGGAGTTTCCCCCACGGTACTCATTTGGTAGCAGGCTGAGTGGGCCTGGGAAGCCGTTCCGGGTGTTCAGCTTTCAGGAAAAATTCTTAGCTTACTCGGGGATCGAATCACGGTCGTCCTGGCAGTTGTCAGACGCTCTACCATCTGAGCTATGCGTGCGTCCATGCTACATGAAAAGCGATATGGTAGACTCATGAAAAGATGGTTAGAAAACTAAGGCCGGAATAGGTTTCTGGCCTATCCATGAAGAGGAAGTAAGTAAGTATGTAGGTAACTTCAGTAATATCCAGATAAGCAGTTCCTGTCACATCTTTTGTACATATCACTTGCATTTAAACATCGTTAACGTACAGCAACTTTCTTAGCGTAGACCATTTTGAATCTAACGTACTTACTGAAGCATTTGAATGCTTGTGATTAAGCTTAAAAAAACAGCATATTTAATTATTTTGAGGCTTATAACTCATACACCTTGGAGTTTATTTCAGCAGGTAGTTAGGGGGCGTCCAAAATTACGTGAGGTGAAATAGGGGGGGGGGGGGCCGGTGAAATCTCACCAAGGGAGGGTCAACGGAAATCTCACATGAGATTTTGGACTGCAGACCAAAAAAAAAAGTCTATAAATGGCGCGAAAGTCGATTTTAGGGGAGTATTTCGTCGAAAAGTGGGGGGTGTTACATACTTTCGAAGGGTGAGACCTAAAAACAAAAAGGTCTCAAAAAGTTGCGAGGGCGATTTCTAGGGAAGGGGGTCTAATGGACCAGATCTCACCAGAGGAGGAGGGGAGGGGGTCCGGAAATCCGGAAAAACACCTCACGTAATGTATGGATGTCCCCTTAGTTGCCAGCAGACAGGACGTAAATCAGACATCTCTCGCAATAAGGTAACATTGCGAAGGGGAAACCGACTACAGAGAGGGAGACGGAAATCATAACCTGGCTCTTGCATCATATCTTACACGTAATCTTCAACTTAAAACTCAAAGCAAATTTGTACCAAAGATTGGGTTCAACTATTTTTCTACGAATATGTAAAACTATCTAAGAATGAACTCACATTCTTTAAATTAGTTTCATAGAACGAGAGACGATTATATTACTGATAAATAACGTTGGTACTGACAGACGTTTTCTTTTATATGGTAAATTTGTCGGCAACCTCACAACTTCTAGATATAATAACACTCATGTGTCATATTATTTATTTATTCCAACTAAAAAATCGTTTTATATTGAAATATTATATGGTAACTATATAGTAATCATAGCAATCACTATTTAGGATCAAATATTATAGTGAAAACAATAAATGGGCAGAAAATTACAAGTATAGAAAAAATGACAGAAAAAATAAAATAATTACATGAGAAATAACTATTAGACAATGGAAAAGTAATAGTAAGACTGTATATCTAAATAAAAGCAGTTATGGAAAAGAAAGAAACAGAAACAAATAGTATGGGGAATCAAAATAGTATATACTAAGTTTACACTAACAACGTCACTGCTACCTCCATACATGTATGAATTCTCGAAAAAATCAAGTTGACAGGGGATGTTATTACCTAGTGTATGCGCCCTAAGCTCGCCTTATAATTTGTACGCAGTGTCGTGTACTAAATACATCTCCCATCCTCGTATCAGAAAGACAACGAATATACACATGGCAAGGAATCTCAGAGCAATACACAATACCAGAGATGGCATTATGCAGAAAGAAGACGGAATGTGTAAAACACGCATTTTATTACCAGTACATACCACCAAAAGGAAAGAAAAAACATGAGACTCAATTCAGACAGTTCCATAAAAAACTAAGTCCACAAGTATTTGACTGCACCGAGTCCACTTATCTGTAGGCTATTATAAACTGGAAGTGTCAGGTGGACGCCCTTCTACCAGGATGCTGTCAGCGCATTCCACTCGCCGTTAATAAAGCATGCTTCCCGATACCAGCTCATGTGGCTGTAATCGGGGTTCATTTCTACAGTTACGAAGGAGCGCATACATTACTCCCGGCTCCCACATTAAATGAGACAGATGGGCCGAATTGTCTGACGTCTGACCTTTCACTCGAGTTCATAAAGACAAAATTAGGTTCCATTTTATACGACAGTTGAAATAATATCCGGCATGTTTTTATTTCATATGGGAATATCACCAAGCCTTGAAATTTCATGGTACAAATCTGTTACCGCGGGCTTTGGTGATATCTCTGTGTTTTTGAAATCGATAGATATCTTGTCGATATATGCCGAGAACATTCTCCATAACTCAGTAAATAATAACTAAAGCATGAATTCTATCCTTCCAGCGACTTTATTTTAGTGTATGAAGGCAAAATTACCAAAGTTCATATCAGAGATATTTATGCTTAATACACAAAATAACAGTGTAATGAGACTGTTTTGAATGAAAACGTGTATTATATCTACTCCCTCCCCTTATCAACCCATAACATACTCGTATTTCAGGTGGGGAATATTTTTTCTTTGTTTCCGTGTATCATTTACTGTTTGTGAAAGTATGATAGCCGAGGATTCTTATTTAGTCGTTGCATTTGTTTATCTTAAAAAGACAATTTTGTCGGAAATGGTGCCAGACAGTTTTTTTCCCTTATGGATTTCATAGTCATTAGAGGTGGCAGATGATTGCTAGAAGGAACGGAAGGGAATTCGGCCGTGTCTTGCTATAAAGGAACTATCCCGCCATTCGCAGCAGTGACTACAGCAAAATCATGGAAAATCAAAAGCTGGATGGCTGAATCGGGGGAGACTTAATTTCTGAAGTCATTGGTGTTAATGTGTGTAAATCACAAATCATCCCATATAATAACGCACAACTGTATGTTTTCATCATTTCAGCAAAAAAAAAATTCTAAAAAGTGAAATTGACTGCAAAAATGTTTATAAAAATCTGTTTAGAAAAGCAAAAAGTACTGAAAAAAAGCTTTATCAAAACACTTACCTCAACAGAATCTTTATCTTTTATTATTTATTTTGCTTTACGCTTCGTCGATGTCGAGGTCGTTAGAGGCGGGAAGGGACAAGAGGCAAAAAACGGTAAGGGATTTGGCCATGACCTTTTGAAGAAACCATCTCTGAATCTGCCTGGAGTGATTTGGGGAAACCGAATCTGGATGGCCGGAGGGGGACTCGAACACGTATCCTCCCGAGTCCAGATTGTTACCTCCCACCCACCACGCTCTGTATAGATTCTCTTAATTAGACTGTCATTCGTTATTTATGTTCAGTGTTGTGTTATTACCGTAAGTTCTTATTTGTTACTATGAATGCTTCATACATTCCATTCTTGTTCCATGTTACCCTGCCTAAACAGAAATTGTATCCAAATCCTGTCTGTAATTTATTACAAACCTCCACGGTTTTAATGGCATAATACAACTGGCGTATGTCGCTCTAAAGCGTGTTAAGAGCTTAGAAGGATTGAGTTTTCTTTGTTTTGTTTTCATTTGCAGCCTATCAAAGAACCAAGTAATCCATACTATGACATGACGTTGAGATTGTTAGCGCACCTATTTAGTGTGATTATTTTTTAACTGAATAACTGTGCTGTTTATGTAAGGCGTTCCGTGGCCTACGTCAGAACTCCCTGGTAATCCTGACAACCGAAAAATTAAATTCGTGTGGCCTTGCGGTCCCGTTACAGATTTCAAAGTTGCCGCGCATTCCGTCTGGACTCATAGTTTAACGTGGAATCAGAACCACAGAGCATCCTGACATATCTCATATCAATAAAGCAAAGTCAGCAAAAATTTCCAGCGCGCTGGTATTTGAACCTGTGACCCTGAATTCTCTTGGTAAACCCCTTAACCACAGAGTTATCAGATCTAAATATAGCCTATGACCTTCAAAACGCTTCGTTAATAACAGTAGCAGAACTGTTTACTGTCTAAGGGTTCGGTACCCAGCATTCAAAGTCCATGATGATTCCTAATAGAAGGAAACATCAGGAAAATATTCCCTTTCAAATAATAAAAAAAAGAATTACCTGACTACGTTTACCGTTACGAAATAATGCCGGAACAGTGCCAAAAATAAAACCTAAAATCATGGGTTGAACTGACAATCTGCTCCTTTTGAAGTCTGATAAAAACAATGCTCCACATTGTGTAAAAAATACAGAAAATGAAGAAATTCAGTTGTTCGTCTTTGACGTAAACTGTTGTCTGCTGAACAGCTGGTACAATTATGATCAAACTAGTTCTTATCTGCGATTTCGGAGGCTTGGACCTAGAATTGTATTACTAAAATTGAATATAGAAAGCTGTAAGTTTTATAAAAAGGGTTCCAAAAAGAAAGTAATCAGGATAATATGACCAGGACCATACCATTCTACAATTGTGCCTGTCTCATGAAGAGAAATAATTTGTAACATGTTTAAAAATAGCAACAAGCTAAGAGGGTGGAGGGGAATTAACTGTGAGACACTTCCTCCCACAGTTCCACCTATTTGTGATTTAAAATTATGTCAGTTTCTGGGGACATCTTTTGTCTATACCATTTTATACACAACGTTGTTGGTTTTACTGTCTTTTTCTGAGGTATGCAGCTTTTCGGGATTGGAATTTCGTGAGGTAATTACACATAACTGTCCATTGATAAACTTTTCTAAGCGTACCGCTGCTACTTTCAGTGTCTGTCTCTGGGCTTTATTAATACTATATAATAAGTTGTGTATGCACATGAGATTTACGAACAGATCATTAACAAACTGACTGCGAGACAAACAAAGCCTGAGTAACCAATGTAACATTACAGAAAATTACACATTAACGTCTGTGACCGTTCAGCTAGTTTTCAAAATTTTGTTACAAAATATATTATTTATCCAGAAAAAAGTATCCCCCTAGGTTATTACTAATGATAGATAATATTTACGTGACAAATTTTATCAAGATCGGTTTAGGCGTTTAATCATGAAAACGTAACCAACAGAGAGAGAGAGAGACAGAGTTACTTTCGCAATAGGAGACATCAATCACATAATTTTTTCATGAAATAAATACCAACAACTCCAGGACCAAATGATGAAAGATCTTGCCAAGAACGGCTTCCCCTTTCCGACAAACGTAACCCTCCTACTTTCCAGCAACAACAAAGTAGTACTTAGCATCCTCGCCAGATACTTAAAAGATGGAGGGATAGAATTCTAACCAATCTTGTAAGTTAAAACAGGAAATGACTATACTTCAAACCTAAAGCCCAAACCACAGCACAACCCCACTTCCGCGCAAGCACAACAACTAGTTTGGCAAAATTAACAGTATCCTCACCAATCTACCGATAGATCAACCCTCTACAGATTATTTGTCAAAGAAATACAGCGATTTAGACTAATCAGTAGAAAATAATGGATATACAGAACCGCCGATTACTAAGTCTAGTTGATGTATCGTCTAGCAACGCTTTTTAGATTATGGTACTTAAGAAGGCACTTGAAATTTGAATATTGTAAATAGCATATACATCCCACAAGATTGTAAAGTTTTACCTAATATAGATAAGGAAATGTGTAAATAGATAAGTTACGCAAATGGATGTAAGAAGCTTTGTAAAAATTTAGATTGGCTGTATGGTCTCTAACCAAATGCCATTAAAATAAAAAATATAAAATAAAAAAAAGTGTAGATTTGAAATGACACGTGACGTAGAACCGATATTCACCATATTATTACAACTCAGAAATATATCTACTGATTTAACTAAGGAGTGTTAAGTATTATCGTGAGACCATTTCCCATAAAAAAAAGTGAAAACATAGTACGCCAAGATGATATAATGTCACTAAGCTACGACGCGTCCTCTTTCATGACAGAGATTGGTGATGTAGCATTAATTTCACTTTGAAAAATATCAGACCCAATATAAAGCAAGGAACTAGAATAATAATTCTAAAACAATTAGAATTTACGTAAATAGCTTGCAATGAATTATCGAATTGAATTCAGTTATAAATCTGCCAGTTTGCAGAAGTTGACGACTTGAACTAAAGATACTAAACAAGAATCTAACTGAAATATTTCAAATATTATATGCGATTATTCAAAAAGAAGTAGCGAATATTGCATTTTCATTTCTCACAAACTATAAAAGATACGAATACGTGACACAAATTACTGGATAGAGGTAGGGCACAAGTTTGTAATCCTCGCCTATTAGTTCCATTAGCGCTGTTATCTGTTTACGCGGAAATAGCTGTGACACAGAAGAAGTCTTCTTGTGTACTACCGTATGGAAAAAGTGAACCCATTGTTGATGTCCGGCGTGAGTTCCAGAAAGTGCCACCTAGTCATAATGAGATTTAGGATTGATGTAAGAAGTAGGTAGAAGATGGGTGCACACACAAAGGGAAAAGAACTAGTCGTCCTCGATCGTGAAAAGAAGATATTACCACGAGAATGACTACCGTTCTGATATTTCCTTATGGTGCCCATGTCGAATTTATACAGTAAAACTTTGAACCTTCCTCTATCCAGTGATGTGTGACACGTGAATACCCCTGTTGTGTGTTATTATTTAAAAAGAAACACGCAATTAGCCGTTGGCAACGAGAATAACAGTACGTTCCTATTCATCCAGTCGAATATGTGGTGTAAGCGGCTAGTCGGCTGTTGTGAGGGCCGGGTGCCCGGTAGCTGATGCGTGGCGACGCGCCGGCGCCCCCGCCCAGGTGCTAACAAGTGTTGTCCGGGCGAGAGAACACGAGCTGCGTTTGTTGTGGCGTTTCGGGCGGCTGCGCCAGATCAGATAACGAGATTTAGGAGCGCGTGTTTTATAGTTGCGTGCGCAACCGTAACAAACGCCGGCCGCTCACGGGATCTGCCCCGTTCACACGTAATCAACGGCGGCCCGCGACGGATTTACGGCGCGCGCTCTAATTAAGTGTCTCCCAGCTATGAAACGCACCAATAATTGCTACCATTATGTCTCGTCGTATTGGGTACCAAACTCTCCTCCGCCCAACTCAAATTACAGGGCGTGGAGGTCCCCGTACTGACGACATGTTTATTCGAGTCGTGTCTTCCCTCGGTGACGCTGTCGCTGGGTTTCACAACCTATTTTTCATTCACACTCACCCGTGATTTGAATCCTATCCCGTCCATTCTGTGGCCTTCACAGATTCCCTGGACTTTTATCTGAATCACTACCTGGAAAATTTCCGTCCAAACACATTTCCGATACAGCGCGCTATATCGAATACAATTTATTTCTTCCTTTCTTTTTTTCCAGCAGAAAAAGTAAAATTTGATTGCAGAAAAATGCATAAGCAAACTGTAATATATTTTATACATATGCAGATTTCCTAAATCATCTCTTTTTTCTTTCGATGTATGAATAATTTGTGCATCTGTTTTCCGAGTTTGCATTTTAAATTCCACTATCACTTACTTCAATGGGTTTAACTTTACTTAATCTTGCCAGTATAGTTCACAAAGAGCATTCACTTTCTTCTTAGAAAATGAAACATTTTATTTCTAAAAGTTTTTAGAGATGATCCATATTTCTCCTTTTATGCTTAACCAAAATCGATATATGAGGTATCATTTTAAACATTAACTTCTCTGATTTGCTAACATCATTAATTAAGATTTTTTTTTTTTTTTATCCAACACATAAGTGGCAAAATTATGAACAATCAAGGTTACGCGTATGCTATAGTTCAGAGCCAATGTGGTAGGCGCCGCTGGAATCGATAAGGGGTGATCCCATTTCCGCTAGATAGAAGCACGGGATATCACAGAAGTACGGATAAACTTCACATCTTTTCTAGAGTAAGAAGCTTTTCAGATAGCGTTGTTTGTGTTCCAGAAACATTTCATCAAAATATTACTGGTGACAAATATTTTCACTTCAAATGTTGTGAACAAAGAGGTTTGGTAATGTAAATATTTTGTAATTAGAATTTTTCATGTAAATGTTTAGCTACATCACTTTCAAATTGTAATATTAATTATATGTTGTTTTGTGTTGTAAGTTACCACGTGTTTGTGTCATTCGTATGTTCATCGTTTCCATAACTGTTTTTAATTGTTTGGTAAGGAGTTGTAAGTGTTTTGCTACGTACCTATTTCAGTTAAAAAACAATTACTACAAATCACTCGGCTCTTCTTTCTTTCATCCTGCTACAATCCATCAACCTCGCTGTTCTCGAAATTTTCGCACAAGACACCTAGTATTATTTAAATCTGTATCTAAAACAAGAAAACTCATTATTACTAGCAGTAACTAGAATAAATACCTTCGAAATATTAAAATCGTAAAATAGGGCAATATACAGAAATGGCATTTGGATGAAGAGGCCACGGAATGAACTCTATCAAAAGATCAACATAATAACAGAAGAAATCAGAGAGCGTCGAGCTAAGTTCTACACTAAATCTACAGGATGGAAAACACTAAAATAGCAAAGAAATTACCTGACATTATAACAAAGAGTAAATGCAGTATGGATTGGCTAAAAAAGGTCCCCAGGAACCTACAACGGATCAACATAGAAAATCTCGAAGACCGCATTGAGTGTCATAAGAAGATCACATATGCTAATTTGGAGCAAAGAACAACACGACAACCTGGAAAGAAATGGACAGATAAACGGAAGAGAGAGCACTCCGAGGAAGAAAAGAGGAAAAACAGCTGAAGATTAAATCACGATTTCAAGTTCATTCGCTCTCCTAAAGGGGAATAATCGCAAATAATAATAATAAAGTCGTTCAAAGGAATATAACAGGTGTGCCATTGCTTTGTACAACATCGATTAACGAGAAACATCTGAAACAGAAGATGAAATAGCCAAACGAAGTTCGACGCTACTGAACTCTTTAAAAATCAACACTACTTCCAAAGTAAGACATAATAACGGGGAAAGAGAGAAATGTGCGATAAGATGTAATACGATAAGAGCACCACACGTCTAAACATGATTGTAGGTATAAATATAGTTACAGGTACCAAGGACTAATTATTGGCGTGAAGGCGGAAGAGGAATAAAATTTTGAAATATTAAACGAATGTTTATGACTTAACTTTTAACATGCTGCCTGTAGAGTAGGGTGGAGTGCAGAGATACAGGAGACTAAAAGGTGCATGCAACTAAAAATATAAGATGTGTTAAGAGTCGGATGAGTACCAAACTAACACGTCACAAACATTCAAAATGCCGTTTGCACAGTCTAGATGACGTTCAAAGTATCATTTACGCTTGATGATGCTACAAACGTATTAGAGCAATTGTGTGAAAGTAGCCCACAGTTCGAAACAAAGAGACCGCAAATGATAAGGTTATAAGCTACAAAACTGGTTATCTCAATCTCCACAAAACCATAGAGAACATCAAGTTTAATAAGTTGTGTGTTCAGTATAACCTTACCGAGGGAGGTGGTGTAACGGTTATCATTCTGGCCTCGCATTCGGGAGGACGGCTGTTCGAATCCCCATCCGGGCATCCAGATTTGGGTTTTCCATGGTTTCCCAAATCACTCCAGGCAAATGCCGGGATGCTTCCTTCAAAAGGCCATGGCCGAATTCCTTCCCCTTCCTTGCCCCCCATCCTTTCCCGTCTCTAAAGACCTCGCTGTTACGAGACGTTAAGCAGATAAAAAAAAAAGTATAACCTTACGTCAAATTATGTAAACGTGACAGTCAGGAACAGCACAAAATATCTTACATACAGATAATTTAGTTATTAAGAAGTGAATTTATGTTTGAACACAGATACTATGAAAACAATATATAGAATAATTATAGAAGACTGAACCTGCAGACGTTACAATACCTAGTACAATATGAATATATGTATATAACTGATGTACTTAATCGCATACACAAATATAATCATAATATTATGTTATTTATAGCCACTGACGATGCCCCACTCCAGAAGGACAAAACGCGTCTGGTAGATGAAAATTAATAATAAAAACAGTTGTTAGAAGAAGGATTTTTATTCATAAACAGGTTATGTTTTGTTTCTGGATTCAAGTCTAGTAGACGTCGAAGTCATTAAAGGCGGAATAGGACAAGGGGGAACAAATAACAGGAATTAATTCTCTCATTGCACTTTGTAGGAACCATACCGGTAGTGAAACCACGGTAAAGCCAAATCTTATGGTGGACGGGGATTCGAACCCACGTCCTCCCGAATGCGAGACTAGAGCATTATCATTCATCCACCACGCTCAGTGAACATTGACGAAATGGCAAGAGAAGGATGAAGGATCGCTCGGAAGCTTCTGCCTTGCCTGGTATCTGCGTGACGAAGGGCTTCGTTGACATCGAGTATTAAGATAAATTCCTTTAACAGCATCTCACGCACCGCCAGTATGTGTTACTGCTCACTGATGGCTGATGTTTGCACATAGCAGGTACCACTTCTGTCGTGAGCTCAATTTCCTTGCCGAACTTCCCAGCTATGCACGGTTTGAGTCACGCGACTGCTCTGGCATGGCGTCGCGGCGGCAAGAAAACCAGGCGGCTCTGTTTGAAGTGCGCTGGAGTGCTCCCCGGTTGACGTCAGGCCTAGAGCAGCGTGAGACTGGCTGCTATTACAGTGCTTTTATCTGTCTGAATTGGTAACTGGTTGTGTAACTTCTAGTGAGTGTCACTCTTGTCTTAACAATCCAGTGCAGTGACACAATAGAACATTTCGTGAAGGTTCAGACGGGCCTGGCATCGGATGTGGGTTGCTTCTCATTCATTAAAAGGGTATTCGACGTTGTAGCACACTAGAATCGGTATGAGCTAATGCATACAATGTTTTAACTTGAAGAAACCGTTAGTACGTGCTCGTTCGATGTTTAAGAGGAAAACTTTACGTTTACAGTGGGCGGATGAAATTGCAATGGAGCTCATGCTCTGGTGGCAATTTCCCTAGATATCCATTTTTCACTATCTTTGTACCTGCCAACTTTTGACCTCTACGCACGTTAATTTTAAATGCCTTCAGCGTTTTTGGTAAATTATTCATCAATTCCCTTGGTAATTTATTCCAATCCCAGGGCCCTCACCATTATGCCTGAAATCGAGTGCCAGCTTGTGGTCATTGTTATATTTTCCCTTCCATGCACCTCACCTAATTCTTTCACCAGCATCTTTCCATACCCTATTACCAATATACGCCTTTCTTCATCCTCCTCCTGTCTTCCAATGAATCACATACTAGCTTCTTTTTCATATCAGTTACTGATTATGTTCTGCAGTAATTTCCAGACACCAATCTACCATCTTTTCTTTGAACCTCTTCCAACCACTGTATCTAATACCCCAAATTTGGGTCCTATATTACACCGCCATATTCAAGCAATAATATGGCGAAAGTTTTGTAACCAAATTCCCTTAATTCTCTGGTACATCCTTTCATCACTCTTTCCAATAAGTGAAGAACTTTTAAATCTTTTCCTACTACCTGTCTAATGTGTACTGCCAAGTTGAGTTTCTTATCAGACTAATAGAGTTCCCGGCGTTGCCCGGTATGAATAAGGTTTATTTACTCATACAGTAATTTTAGTCGCACAATTTGAAACGTATGTTAAATTCTCCCCAGACTTTCCTAAAAAATAACAAAAAGTTTTTAGAAAGTTGAAAAGAGGTGAGGGGTTGTTATCATTCTGGAAGTTAGATTAGAGAAGATTTATACAATTTTTAACCCTCATTTCTTCATTAAGAAAATTCTACATCGAGGAAGACCATTAGGTAGAGAAACGTGAGGTGTCACACTATATCCAATGTCCGCATTGAAGAAGTCTCATTGCCTTCTTATTGAAAAGAGTGACGGAGCGTGGTAGGTGAGCGGTAACGCTCTGACCTCGCATTCGGGTGGACGCGGTTTCGGATCCTCTTCACACCGTCCCGATTTGGATTATCCATGGTTCCCCAAATCATTCCACGCAAATGCCGGAATACTTCCTTCAAAAAAACCATGACCGAATTCCATCCCGTTCCTTGCCGCCAGTTCTTTCCTTTCTCTAATGACCTCAACGTCAACGATACGTAAAACCAAAAAAAAAAAAAGAAACATGACGCTAAAAAATTGGAGATTACATACAAATTTTCATTTCCTTCTCTGGCGGTCTATTCCGATTCATAACATAAGGTTTGTACAGTTGTCAAGTTATGTCAGATTATTTGTTAAAAAATGTTGAAGTTCATTACCAATTTCATTTTTCTGCACATGTGAATCAAATTTCATGTGAATCGCTCCATTTGCTATATGGAACATTAATATCTGAATTAATAAATCCATGAAAATACAATTTTTATTTCAGTAACTTTTCAATTATAAGCTTGGCTATATTACACAGTAAAACACAACAGTATAATAATTATATACTTTCATGAAATTTTCACAGCCCGAACGTTTTACTGGTTGCGAAACACGAAAGATGTGTCCACCTTAACGAAGGATATACATAATTATTTACAGCTGTGTTGTTCAGGTGTTTTAATTTTTTTTTTTTTTTTTTGCTGTCATCAGTCTTTAGACTGGTTTGATGCAATCCTCCATCCCTTCCTATCCTGTGCTAACCTCTTCATTTCTACATACCCGTTACAACCCACGTCCTCAATTATCTGCTTCATATATTCTAATCTCTGTCTACCACTATAGTTCTTACCTTCAACTGTTCCCTCCACTAACAAATTATCCAATCCAGCATGTCTCAAAATATGACCTACCAGCCTGTCTCTTCTTTCCGTAAGCTTCTTCCATAAACTTCTTTTCTCACCCATCATTTCCAAAACTCTTTCATTTCTTACTTTGTCTGTCCACCTAATTTTCAGCATTCTTCTGTAGCACCACATTTCAAATGCTTCAAGTTTCTTTCTTTCTGGTATTCCTAAAGTCCATGTTTACTGGTGTAATTTAAAATATTCTGATATGTAATTTCTTCATCCAAAACTTTCGATGCTTGAAATACGTGAATAAATGTTTTTAAAACACCGAATTTCTGCACTGGTATTAGTAAATTGAATAGTAAGTATCGGGAATTATTTTTCTAAACTGCTTTTAATGCCAACATTAAAAAGTTCTCTTTGGTGTTAAAATCTATCTGCAGTGCATTACTTACTACTAACAAAGAATATATTTTCATTTCCAAACATCAGAGATTGTAGAAGTACGGCCCGAGGTAGTAGCTTCAAGAATCAAAGAAGCTCTCTTAAGTTTTTTGCGATATATAATTCCTGTAGTTTCCTCGGGTGCCATTCGCATTCAGTACCACTGTCTATGAAGTTTAAAGATTGAAAAATCAAAATTTAAGGAATGATACATGCGGTAATTATTTTTTTAACGAAGTACGACGTAGTTCTAAATCGTATTGCATCTTTAATTTCAAGCTATACGTTGATATTTTCACTAATTGTTCTGGCGCTATGTAACGTTGAAACATAAGACGTGGCAAACGATTCAATTCAAATTCTAAGCCTTAAAACGATGAAAAACCCATCGATATCTGTTCTGTTGTTTTTGAGAAAAATTATACGAGACAAACATCTTTTCAATAATGAATTTAAATTGGAAGAACTAACTATGCTATAAATTGATTCTATTTATTGGACACTTTTACCTATTTTCTCAGCTTTCCGACGTCACATCAAAGTGAAGCACATCCTATTTTACTCCCGGGCTACGCGTTATACATTATTTGAATACATTATTGGAATTAATTTTTTTTATCGTGAATCCAGTTAGTCCAAATAGACAGACCACATTAAAAAAATCGATTCCTTCTCCATTGGTTATTAACAGTGACAGAAACTCTTTTTTTTTTAAATGTGTTAAACCAACTGAATTTATATTTATAGAGAGATAATACTGGCAATAGAAGCAGTTAATTGATAGCAGAGAAATAGCGTAGCAGCTATCCACCAAACAGAACGACAAAAGCACAAAAGAAATAGCTGTGTGACTGGAATGGGGCCGACTGCAGGACAACTGGGGTTCTACATGCGACGGAACTGCCACCTCGCGCGACCCACTCAGCCTGAACTGTCAAATAAGTAACTGGGAGAAAGCTCAGCCGCAGTGTGACGCTGACCTCTCGGTTCTACATCTGCACACTCTGTCACATTGAGAGTAGAAACACAAGAAAAAATGTAACCAAATAATAAGTTGGGCAAAGGAAATTGTGCGATAATTCCTCAGCTACGTGAGTATTTTTAATACTTGAATCACAGTGTGACAGTTTCATGGTATGTAAAAAGAGACATAAAAATATAGGAAAGAGAAGTAAGGAATATTAATATAAATATCGTATTATATTCGTCGGGTAATCCGTTGTAATAGCCTCTGCGTACTGGCGGTATTTTTCTCATTTAGGCTCTTACAGCTTGTAGCCGTTGAGACGTCAAGGAATTTTGCACAGCCTGTATTCAGAAATGAATCCACCCATGGCCTAACCAGTCCTGAAGAATGACAGTCTAACGGTCTAGTTTAATAGTGAACCTAGATTTGAAATCTTTATTTCCGTGGAGTGTGTATTAATCAAGTTTTAAAATTACAAACTACAATAAAAGTTCTGTGTTTCACCATTCTTCTTAATTTACAATCTGATTCAAAATCATATAAATCTATAAACTGTCACGTCACTTTCTGTAGGACAGAATCTGACTAACACATAACAAGGTGTGTATATTTCACCAATAAAATACTGCTATCACGCTTTAAAAGAAGTTAATATCTTTTTCTCCCAGAAACGCTTGGAAACAAAAATTTCTTCTCGGAAAATGCGATTAATTGGCTGAGTATTGTATTGAAATTGATTGTGACTAAACAAAATCTGAGTAATATAATTGTTGTATTTCGGCAATTAAAACATGAACAATTTAATAAATTAATTTTTATTTTTAGGATTTCATCACGGATTAAAAAAAAATCTTACTAAAACAATACGAGATCAGAAATATTATAGTTGAAAATTTACAGGAAATAAACAAATATTTCGAAAATACTGTTAAATTTCCACAGTATTTAAGTAAGAAATCTGATCTAACAGATTCGCTACATAGCGTTAAAGTCTCTTGAAGGGTTACTCCACCGTAATATTTCTTACATTAAGAATACTTTGCTTTCTGTTGGTGGAAAAGGGGGGAGATTCCTACGATATTTCTACAAGAAATCTGTTGTTTACCTTCCAGCTAAATTTTCAACGGAGTTAAATCTATGTGGCGCAATGGTTCGACTGCAGAATGATGTAAGAAGTGAAGTACAAAAAGCAGAAGCTTCAGTACATGACCGCCACTACCGACAAGACGGCGTTTTACAAGAATGATTATTCTAAAATGCAGTTTTCTCCCTATCTAAACTGCTGAGCTATTCGTTAAAACTGGAATCCCATGATACCATCCAGGCTCCAGATTGAGGACTTTACTGCTTTCGCGCTTAGAATTTATTCGCATGTAATGTAAAAATATTGAAAATCTTAAATAAGCATTTGACATCATATTTTCGGCCAAAGGTAACATAACACAATTTCTGCCTGAGCTACGATACTACAATGGTGGGCAAAACTTAGGGACGAAAGTAGCTTTCGCATGCTGTGTCTCTGCCAAGTAACTTAGCTTGATGAAACTTGAACCAAACATAGAAAGAACAGCTACAGTATGATAGAGTAGGCAGCTGAAAGCAATTGGCGATGAGACGAACAGACGATCTGCCCTCAAATCACACTTTTATGCAGAGACAGTAAGTTACATTGAAGTCAAGGTGACTCATGATAGACCCCTGGTCGTTCAAAGAGCAGGGACATGGTACTTAAAAGGCTATGTGATGACAACGGTGTGTGCTCTGCAACGTTCTCCCATACTGGCCACAAGGTTGGTAAGGGGCTAATGTGGAGGGTGTTCCATTCCTCCATCAGCGTGGTTGACAACTGCTGGATGGTCGTTGGTGGATGAGCTGCAGTAAGTCTCCTCACCGGATCCCACACGTACTCGATGGGATTTAAGTCGGGGAACGGACAGGATCGTCCATTCACCGAATATCCTAACGTTTCAAGGTGTAACAAAGAGCACGGAGTCGGGATAATACAAAGGGGAAGCCATTATTATTCCATTCTACAATTGAAGCTGTCGCATGAAAACATCCAGTTTACAACATGTAGGAGGGTTAAATAGTTTCTCTATCAGATTTTTGTTTGTGGTTTAAAATTATGTCATTTTATGGTGGAATGTTATCTCAATAACGTTTTGTTCACAACATTTTGTGCACAACGATTTTTTTTTTTTTTTTGTTAAGAAATATAGCATTTGGGGGTTGGAAACATAGTAGCTACATATAGCTGACCATGCAGTGTCTTTTCTAAGCGTATCGCTGCTACTGTGTTAATGGGCTTTATTGACAGTCATCACAAAATCCTGATTTTAGATGGAACTATAGTGCTTTAAACTGGAATGGTAGGTCTGTCAAAATTATTGAGATTCATAGTATCAACACATAATCACCATTTACCCTTCCAGGTATGAACACAGTTTTCATTTCGTTGCGTCCCAGTTGTGTTATTTGCAGGCGCGTGCCGTTGCACAATCGCGGTGCATCTACGTTACTCATTATTATTATGGGAACCCAACGTTTAACTTACAAGGCCTGAGCGACCGATATAACATTGTAGAGACTTACACACGCTATCCGTCTGTCTGTCACCGTTCAGTTATTTTTCAATATTTCATGACAAAATATGTTATTTACTCCAAGGAAAGTATCATTTGTCCTTCTTAATGATATATAGTAATTCCTTGTCATATTTCACCAAAATCGGTTTAGCTGTTTACTCGTGAAAACATAACAGACAGAGTTACTTTAGCATTAATAATATCAATGGAAATGTCCGTGTCATTATAAGTTTTTAGAAGACAATATCTTACAGGTCATGAACTCTTCAATGTTTTAAAGAAAACTACATGTTGATTGAGGTTAACAGGTATCTTGATTAATGGATTGCGATGACTGGTGATAAGCTGGAAATCATTGTGCTTTATTTGCATGTTATTGTGTAAGGAAAAAATTAATAGCCCTTGTGACTTTCTAACCGATTGTGAGCATTACGCTGTAGCTGTGAATCATAAAATTGCCCTTAGTTTTATAAGCCGTGGGATATTTTGGTCGTGTCCTTTGTCTCTGGCGGGAGGGCACAATAGTGTCCAGACAGCAGGGGGTGACGTGGACAACGCCGCCCGCCGCGGACAAGAATAACGCCCGGCCTCAAAGGGGAATAACATACACCGCATATCTTTCGATATCACTCGACGCATGAATTCGTCGTGACAGCTGCTATAGCTTAGAGTATCGCTACGCTATGTCGCACAGTAGCAATATAATTCTCGGCTTGTTCAATATGAAATACATATGTATATGAGATGTTATTAAGGCCGATAAGCGTTTTGTAAATATCCGTATTCACTTGATATTCCTTTGGTTTTTATCAAATCTTCTACTGTACTTCCGTGGGAACAAGCGATTTTTAACTCACCTTGTGACACACACGCAGTGAGAGAAGCAGGTAAACATTAACTAAGAAATCAAAGTTCTGTGCCATTTCAAATCTGCAGACGTGTAAACGGCTATATCTTTTGCTCTTCAACATCTGATCTGCAAGAGTAATATTGATTTGGTTTGTAGGCCGTTGTCACAGCCAGTATGGTCAGTGCAGTTGGGTGTTGTTACTTGCGAGGATGTCAGTGTGTTGAATGTAATGTGTTTCTTGTGTTCTGCAGTACAGATGAAGGGAGAGCGTGGAACCTGTTGAAGGGCCTATTCATACCTACTCTCACGAAAGACAACTCAGTAGCAACCAAATTTAACGAACTTATCCGGTGGATCAAGCACCATCAAATTGTTGTGTTCTCTCATGAGTATGCACTGCAGATATTTGCTTACAGACAGCACACAATCTCTTGGTTAGGGATTTGGGTTTTCCATGGTTTCCCCAAATCACTCCAGGCAAATGCCGGGATGCTTCCTTCAAAAGGCCATGGCCGAATTCCTTCCCATTCCTTGCCCCCATCCTTGCCCCCCATCCTTTCCCGTCTCTAAAGACCTCGATGTTAAAAAGAGACGTAAAACAGTTACAAAAAAAAAAAAAAAAAAAAAAAAAAAATCTTGGTTAGGAACAGTGAACCATTCGCAACGGTTGAATGCCGTACGCTTAACGTTTCTTCCTCACCGTGACTCCAATCGTGTACCCGCGTCTCGAAATTCAGGCACAATCACTCAGGACCGGCGCTAGGATTCTCGGGTCCCGGTAAATGTTCTCGGGCCCCCAACCCCGATTTTCTATTTTTATGTTTTTTTATTTTTTGGATAAAGGCAGAAAATTTTAATAAAAAAAACCAAATAACACCTTTTTAGAAAAGTTTTTTTTGTTTGATTTCTAAACAGCTAGGTACCCTTGCCGGAGGGCCCCTTCTGGGGGCCCGGGCCCGGGTACTTTTGCCCCGCTTACCCCTCCCTAACGCTGGCCCTGCAATTACTGTGCCCTAGCGACCTCTAAAACGGGGAGGATTAAAAAGGGATTAAAAGATTCCTCGTATAACGAGTAGGTCTAAAAAAATTATATTTGCACATTTACAAATCATCAGAAAATCGACGATCTTTCCTATTAATCCTCACAGCTGTTCTGTGTACAAGAAGAAAGGTAGGAGAGCAGGTCGCTGGGAGATTATGACTAAAATAATTCATCGAACACAACGCCATCTCGGTTAAACTGATCATGAGGCTACTAAAGCTCTAAATCACTCAGAAGTTACAATTTAGTACTCGACGTTAAGCTGCATTCTTAGTGAACAAATGCTTCTCTTAGTCACATTTTACTTTTCACAGTTGTGGGTGTTCAACTTGCGATTTGGTATCTCAATCTACCAACACATTGTCCAACTTCAGCTACAACACAACCAAGTTGATTTATAGCTGTAAAGTCGTATAGTATTGTCTATTTACAAGAACAGACATACCAACAAAGTAGTTTGCTGCAGTTTATCCAGTATAAATAATAATAAAGGAAAATCAAATACATATTTCAGGTTTGTTTCACCGTATCCTGCACTGCTTGAAAAAAGTGTGAAGCACACAGAAGAGAAGGAGTTGGGTTGAGGCGATATGTGGCTACGAAATCCAGTCAAATTTACAAAGAACTTGGCGGTATGAGCCCATTTATGTGTATGAAGTTGCCCCCCCCGTCCCCCCTTCTGGCGTGGTTGCTTGCACTGATTCCGTTGGGAATGGTGTCATAAAGCCGTAGTATCTTCTTGTGGCTCACAACTATTGTAAATGATCCTTAATATCATGGATGCTAGCAATGGGACGGGGTTAACGTCAGAGATGTTCCCACACATGTTCTATCTAGTACTGATCTGCTAATCTTGCTGGCTAGTATCACGCAGATAGTTATTTCAGGCACGTGCGGTGTTTGTGTGAGCATTTTCCAGTTGAGAAAATAGCACCACGATACTATTGCATGGTAGGTAACACAAGAGGGCGCAGGATTTCCGTGACGTAAGTTAGGCCATCAGAGTTCCCTCAATAACTACCAGCTGTAACCTGAAGTCATACTCGATAGCTTTCTACACCATGACGCCAGGAGTTACACCGCTGTGCTTCTCCATAACAATGGAAACATGGGACCTAACCCATGTCGCGCTATACTCGAGGGTGATGGTCATCCGAGGTGGTGCAGAACCGAGATGCATCACTGAACACAATGCGACGCCATTCACCAGCAGTTAAGTGCCAACGCATTAGTCACAGCGCTACGAGAAGTGTTTAACCCATACAGTAGACCCAGCACTCAACATACATGAAAGGAGGAGCACCGCGGCAAACATGAAAAAAAAAAAAAAAAAAAAATACAACTGTAGTTTTAAAATATTTTGGTTTAAAACTTTATCTGTGCAAGGAGAATCGGGCCATGTTACTGGGACTTCCGTCATGTGGTTAAAGAAAGCGCAGTTAGGCCATGAAATATAATCCAAGAAGGTTTTCAACATTAAACACCTATCATAGTTCTCCCTTCGTGTAGCAACAGAATGTTTGGAACGTATTGTGATGAATTAAACATCTACATGGACTTAGTTTTTCTTTACTGTTACCGAGCGTGGTGGTGTAACGTCTAGCGTTCTGGCCTCGCATTAGGGAGGACGGCGGATCGAATCCCCGTCCGCGCATCCCGATTTGGGGTTTCCATGGTTTCCAAAATCACTCCAGGTAAATGCCGGGATGCTTCCTTCAAAAAAGGCCATGGCCGAATTCCTTCCCATTCCTTGCCCTCCATCCTTTCCCGTCTCTAAAGACCTCGCTGTTATAGAGACGTTAAGCAGATAAAAAAAAATCTTTACTTTTTCTTATAAAGCTATTGTAAATATATGAGGAAGAGGGTTTATCCAAAAGGAATTGCAGCTTTTCGGCCACGTTTATTTTCTCAGCGTATGAATTAACGGCGGAAAACACCGCAAAGCATTGGCTGTCAAATGACGGGAATAAACAGAGGACGGAATGTTGTTCGCAGAGTATCTGTCTAGTAGATCTATGATGGTTACCTCAAAATTTCAACAGGAATATGATGAATATTGTTAAATTTCCACTTTTCTTCAGGATGTTAATCGTTAACCTTTGTTGGAGTTAACCATATACAAATTTACCTGCAATTATTATTTTTTAAACACTGAATACGGGAGCTTATATTTTGCTATAACAACGAACATTTGGCGGTTATACAATAAGCACTATCTTTGGTACGCAAAATAGTTTTGGAAGTGGAAATATACACAGTTACCGCCTGTAGAGAACGGCTATTACGTGACAAATGTTCACGATGTGTTGTTTTTGATTTCTGGAGTTATGCGTTGTTTACAGCATAGGAATCTGTTGGTTCGTCCGAGATATCCTTTATTAAAGGGTTGTTTATTGGTCAGAAACTCCATTTTATATGCCTGCTAGATAAATGAGTTTTCAAGAACCTATCATTAGAGCGATACCTTGCTGTTACTGATTGTCGAAAAAGGTAAGATACCGTTATTCATCGATTTATTGGCTGAGATATTTGTGTTTACACATTTGTGAAATTCTTTTAAGGAAGTCAAAGCGAATAGCAATGTATTGGTACCATTCATCTTTCTACAGCGATACAAATTCGCCGAGAATGTTGTGTCTTGAGAAACTCATAAAGTGGTCGCGAAAATCTACAGCGATTGATGGAAATTGGAATGGTTTTTCCTGGGGAAGAGATAAGGAAGAAGACTGCCGCAACTGGTTACGGGAAGAGATTGCTGTCCGTATGTGTGTGAGCGGGCTGGCCGTATGCCAGCAGCCTCCTGTTGCTGGTCGACACTCGAAAGTTATTCACAGTCAGCACCACGTATAAATCAAACGGATAAGAAGGCGAGCAGACGCTTTAAGGCAGGCAGCTCGCGCTGGCATGACGGCGGCAGCTCATTAGAATGTAAACAGTGCGTATGTCACACATGCTAATGGGAGGCGGCTCTCCGGCATTCCTGATGCCCTCTTCGGGCTTGTCCGACAAGCCTCAATTGGTATAATTTATCGCGAGTAGCTGCGCCGGGCTCATCACGCGCCGGCGCCCTGAGACAGGTCGGACACTCCCTAGCCACCTGCTGCATCCGCCCTCGTTCCTCCCTCACCACACTCGAATTAACAGTACAATACTCAACCAATGGGATGCACTTCTGCTCAATTCCCACTCTACTCACTTTCAGTTTAAGAAATGGTCAATCCTGCGGTTGTCCTTAGTAATAAACCAGGTCACACCAGGAGTTCCTCACCTACGACACTATGGGTATCATTGTAGCTATTTCTAGAGATTAGACAATTCTACTGATACGCAATTCCCATTTTACCTTAATATTTGCTGTTCCAGCTAAGAGAAAAGAATGAGTCGACAGAATGAGACTTGGAGCTTTTAGCTTTGTGAACTTTCCGGTCCTTTGCATCCTGGCTGCTGTGGGATGGGGATTCACATCTAAATTTTTGGGATCACGGTGGGGAAAAAATTGTGAGCGTTACGCGTTACGATCGCATGCGCCTTAAGGTTATGAACTTAACATCCTGCGCATGCTCACTTGACGACACTTTGATGCAATCGGCTGTGATATTGACAGCTGTCACTTAAGCTTCTGTTAAACAGTCAGTGTTGGCTACATCGTTTAGAGTTATTCATGTAATGCGTTATGTTTTTTGTGCATGTATGTTTAAGTGTGAATACATGGTTTTATGAGTTTACCTAAATTGTATCACGAATGTTAAACCTTAAATTGCTTTAAAACTCACTGAAAATCACGTGACGACGTCAGACGGTATATTTACACCCGGAGAGCCGACAGTT
Organism: Vandiemenella viatica; assembly: GCA_031002005.1. NCBI lineage: Eukaryota > Metazoa > Arthropoda > Insecta > Orthoptera > Morabidae > Vandiemenella > Vandiemenella viatica. The sequence goes on along the minus strand of JARYHS010013630.1, from coordinate 282,918,658 downwards.
TTACACTTTGATTCATTCACCAGTATTTTTACTTGATTTTTTGTATGTTAGTTGCTATTTATTTTCGTTTGACTAGATGGTTTCAATATATTCTCTGATTGCAGTTATAATAACAAAAGAAATTTAAAAAATCACATTTATATCGCTTTACAGGGAATTTATTAATACGCGTGAATAAAAGGTTCATTTTCGCGCATAAATATTAGCATTTGTCTTTACAGCAGAGTGAATGAGTTATTTTAACTTATAAAAAATTATTTTAGTTACGAGCCACAAACAGCGTCCAAATATAAAAGTTCTAAACACAAAATACAGACAAGTAAAGCGTGCCCTAACTTTTTAACGATTTTCATTTCTTTATGAGAATAATTTTGAAAAAGTTCCTGGTTGCTGTACCAATGTAGGAAAGATATTATCTATTGTCCTGCGAAAGAAACGTAAAAAAATACGTAGAAAAAATACACAGGAACAATATACAGAAAAATACATAGAAGATTCACTTCTTGCGCGTGTACACACTGATACACAAATTAGTTTTTTATTTGTTTATCTAAGAAAACATCTCTACAAAAATTGCCAAAAGCAATGCTCAATGAAACGTTCTATTCCACTATTAAAAAAGCAAGACCATCTGTGAGCCACTTTCTACCCGTTTGGCCGCCCTCGTTCGAACCCAAGTTAAAACCTGGGATCAGATGTACTGGCCCTCCTTATTAAGGTTTTTAGGCATTTTTGAGTAGTCATTTAGGCAAAAGCTGAGAAAATCCACTGATAATCCCTCATAAATTATACATTTCATATACAAAATTTACAATTACCATACAGAACACTAATTACCCGTACATATGGCGAATCTAAAGTTTCCCCATCCCACTTGCGACTAGTTCTTCTATAGTTCGGATGGTAAACTCGAATGTTGCAGTTGTACAGTATAACTTACATTTACCTGCTGCTTAGTTTGCTCAGGCCTAGATGGGCACTGCAAGATGTTTATCTTTTTCTTCTTCTAGTAACAAAGCTTAAATGTTTGTAATGTAGTATGTTTGTAACCTTTACTGTAAATTCCACATATTGGCACGATTATTGGAGTGCTAATCATTGATGTAGTGGTTTGATTAACGTTTTTCGTGTATTTTAACATACCATATTCCAGACAAATGAAGAAATAAATAACGAAATTTATGTAGTCGAAATCAGTTTTAACAGAATCCAAAGGGTGGAATGTTTACTTGTGTTGTAGGGTGATCGCTGGTAGGTATCTGGTATAGGGAATGTAATGTGATCTCAGGCGAATGAAATATCATTCCTTGTTGCGTTCCCCGCTTACATAGTCGTAAGATATACCGCAGATTTTAAACTAGACCATAATATTTCAAACTGTGAAAACCCCATCCACATTGGTTCGCGCGATACCTGGACAAAGGGATAGACATACATAGTGCGCTGACAGGTTTATTATAGTTGTTCGGATAGATAGATAGAATCTAGATAGCGGGAAGGGGAGGAAACCCCAGAAAGAAGCTAAATTTGCATGTTAAGTGTGATTTTTTTTTTTTTTTTTTTTAAAGAAATACGGGACCGTTCCATCGCTTGAAATCTCTTGGAAACCGTTATCTGAATGGTCGGTACAATAGGCCAGGTTCATTCTAAGGTTTACGGTACAACATAAATTTATTTTACTTACGTAAAAGGTTTCTTACTTAGAACTGCAGGAAGATCTTCGTATTGCGAATTTATATCAATTATCTGCTTCCTCGAGATCAAAATAAGGCGATACCGAATGATAGTATTCCAGACTTCCTGGGTTCAAGCCTGATTGCTGCTTTCAACGGAAAGTAGTAAAAATGAGGAGGAAGCTTCAACTACTAGACTAGAATACACTAGCGGGCAAGCAGCAATTTGTGATAGTTAAAAAAAAAAGTACAGAGACAAACCCTTTCAATTCCACCTGCAGACTACGTAACTAAGTAGACCATAAATATTACTTTAAAATTCATTCATTTTCAACGAACACATTTCTATTTTTAATTGGATTATTTACATTTTTATTATCAACTGTACGCAACCAGACCACCCGTAACGTAAATATTTTATGAGCTGCTCCACATTATTGCAACATGTTTTGATGTTACACTGAGCACATTCTTCTGCTCAGCGTTGTAAATTTATGTCGACCAACGTGAAAGCAAAGAGTCAGCAAGTTAACCTGAAGGCCACAGGCGACATGTACTGCACTCACTTATTACTTGATTATTTAACATTAGCTACGTTTCCAATTACTTGTAAAGGATTTACGAATATTTGAGAAAAACGTATGTGAAATCACTATATCCACAATCAATTCCTGTCGCTTTGTTCACGTAGCCTTTTTTGTTTCATACTTACACTAACCAATATGTAGTGGTGCAAACAGAACTGCTCATTAATTTCATAGTAATTTTTTAGATTTATAAATTAGTGTCATCACGGGTCTAGAATATTCCAGTTTTTAAGGTAAAAGATTATGACACGTTGACGTGATCTGTGCAAATACGAACTTGACCTGTAAGTCATCCTTAAGGTGAATAAAATCTCCTTGAAGTTTAAGAAGAATTAATAGACGTATAAAACACAGACAGAGACGATCGCGCTACTGTATAATTATTTCAAAGTTTGTGGTTGGTAGACTCGAACTTGCTGAACTAAAAAATTGACTTGTATTTGACCCTAAAAGTTCACTCTGCAAAATTTGAGGAATTTCTGTTTAAAGAGAGTGCTCAATTGCTTCGAAAGCATCACGTTATTTTTTTACTGATGCTGGGGAAACATTCATAATGTTATCTTCGGTCATAGTGTCTGTAACGGGCAGAGAACTAATTCAGTTTCCAGATTATTAAATACTTAAGCAACTCCGAAGAAATAAATTGCCAGAATACTCGATGCGGTAAAATATTTGGTCTGATATCCACTTTAAATTACCTAATAACTCACGTACACCGAACATGGATAAAGACCATAAACGAAAGTGGTCAATAAAATGCGTAACATAAAAATCAAATAAACCGTAATGTATAATAAACTTTGGTCAAGCAGCAATATTAATGAAAGTTTTAATTAAATTGAAATTTAGCATAGCCCGAAATGACAATTGGCATTCGTGATTACAGCCAAGACCATGAGTAATTTAAGTTTTTCAAAGTTTTTTATGTTGCTTTCATTAGCGAATTGTTACTGAAAAAACAGTTCCACGTCTCTTCAGCACTAAAGTTTATCGATATTTTTTAACTACGAAATGCTACGAAAAGCAAACTTAATTATTGTATTATGGCAATTAATTTTGTATTAGTTGCTTAGCATTTAAATTGTGGAAATAGACCTCGAGTTTCTTCTAATGATATCTCTGGTCGCTGTTAATTGGCGAGCGTCGGCTGGCGCGCGAAGTCACCATGCTCCAGCCAATAGCTATCTGGTGAGTGAGTGAGCTTAGGAAATTATATAGTAGATCGTCAAGGATTCTCTGCTATACAGCAAGTCCACGCACAGTGACAGCCCTCCACGCCTCCCAGTGTTCGGCCATTCTCTTAGTTTCTATATTTCTCCCGTTTATCATTATATCATCCATCATTTTCATCCATCTCCGACCTCTTATCTTCTCTCCGTTTACAGTCCCCTCCATAGCAGTCTTAAGCAGGAATTCGTTCCTCAGCACATGCCCAATCCAGTTCTTTTTTGTGTTTCTTATTGATTTTATGAGTGACCTTTTCTCTCCTTTTCGTTTCAGCACTTCCTCATTCCTTACTTTGTACACCGAACTTATTTTCTCCATCCTCCTCCATACCCAAATTTTAAAAGCTTCCAACCTCTTTAGATCTTCTTTGCGTAGCGTCCATGTTTCTGCTCCATACAGTCGTACGCTCCATACAAAACATTTAGCTAATTTTTTCCTCAGGGTTTTGTCCAGCCTTCAGCATAATAAATTTCTCTTTCTATTGAAAGCTTCCTTTGCCATTGCTATTCTAGTTTTTACCTACTTCTTGCAGTTCATATCACCACTCACAATACTCCCGAGATATTTAAAGGACTCCACTAGTTCAATTATTTCTCCTAGCAGCGTTATCATCATTTCTTTCTTACACTTTCCCACCATCATACATTTAGTTTTAATCCTATTGATTCTCATTCCGAATTCCTCACACCCTTTGTCTTAAGTCTCTAACATTCTTCTGAGTATCTTGACACTTTCTGCCAGATACATACCAAATATTACACAACCTTACCCTGCCCTTCTTTCGAATGTAATAATTATTATCATACTTTGAACACAAAATTGGAACAATATAGTAAATAAGATAGAAGCCAACATTTTGAACGATTAACAAATTTCCAAAAGCCAAATTAAAAATTTACAATGGATTTCAGTTACATTGAAGTGAGATGAAGTGTCGCACAAAAGTATCGCGATTTCAGAATATGCCATTAAAAGCAAAATTAACTAATAACTTACGGGAGTTTACTCCTATTTCCATGGCACATAATATCACTGGCGACTTTGATAGTCTTTTAGGCATACGGAGAAAGTACGCGAAAAAGAAAGCATAACTATTCCGCACCTAAAGTCCTGTAATTCGGGTTATTATAATCACATTTCATGTCCTTCTGCCACATACAAAAACAATTTCTCACAT